>JAGXJF010001380.1:0-190897 GCA_019208055.1 Stipa capillata | reverse complement strand
AGCCAGTACCAGATCGTTATCTTTCATCAAAGGGCTTGTCGTTGCAAAGCCCTCTTCACTTTGGTAGTTCTTCCTTTTGCGGTAAGCAAACTCTAACTCTCACAAACTTTTTGGCTTCTTCACAATCTTGAATACTCTTGAGCGACACATAGCCGTCTAGGAGGTGCCAACCTCTAAAAGTAATAAGAACTGTGTCTCAGCTAGGAGGTGATCCTTTGCTTGGATGCTTAATAAAAATTCAATCTAAGTCTTCAAGATTTCTCTCTTTCAAAATTTCTCACAAAATACAAGAGAAGATAGTGTGCCGGTGAGGGGGTCGTTTAGATGATTCCTTCCACGTTCTCTATGCGTCGGGCGTTGGAGTAGTCATCCTCGGCGGTCTTCAAGGTCATCATCCTCGAGTCATTGCGCATTTGCTTCAGGCGATAGCTTCTCACGTTAGCTAGGTTCCCCACGAACGGCACAACTATTATCATTGTCGAAACAACACTAGAGAGGGGTGTCGATAGTTTGATGGCTATGTCATGATGTTAATGGTCGTGTACAACGGCCTTATTGAAAGATCGTCACACACTCGACAATATGGGACACGTCGATGTTTTTTAAATAGGTTCAGCCGTCTCGTGGAGCACGGCCTAGTCTTATGTCAGGAGAGGAGCCTCATACGGGAATCAACTAGCGATTTAGACTGTCGTGGACTTCCCAAGTTCGCACCTAGATCTCCCCGTTTGGGACTTTGAGCTCTAGGTCTCTCCCCCTTAAGTTTTTCGTTTATGGGACGGATTTACAAGCCCTCCATAGGAATATATATAGACTAAAGTCTCATGACAAAAGATCATGGATATCCTTGAGGGATGAGTAAGAGAGAGATAAAAGAGTAAAAATTAGTTCATGAGTCCATAATGAACTAGGTAAGTGGAGTGGTGCATGGTCCTTGGTGGACGAGCCCACTCATACTCCCTCCAACATTTGACTTTTTGAATTATTTTGACCAACTAATTGCTTATTGACTGTTGATTTTATGCCACATAGACGTCACGTAAAATTTAGCGGGCTGTAATATTGCTATCCCAATATAACTGAGTTGCCCAAATACTCAAAAGGTTTACTATATCCCATGTTATAATAAGTTTGCAATTCTTGATGGCGAGGTAAAAGAGGGGGTAGTAATTAAGCACGTCCTTTTGCCTTTGGATGTTTAATTTGAAAGATAGGACATAAAAGGAGAGAGAGAGAGAGAGATTATCACGCATAGACGTTCAAACTTTCCCTACGTTTCATACGGACGACGTTGATGCAGTCTGTTTCATGCTCCACTAGAGCATCTGCACTCTTCCTTGTATCTGCCATGTCTTCCTCCATTCTTCGCTCTAAAATAAATGATGAGAAGGTGCGCCTGTATTATTTTCCAAAGTTTAGTTTCCAAAAGCACTCGTATTTTTCCATTTCATAAAATAATTGGTTGAGATAATTTTTCAGTAAGTTGTAGAGATGATGATCGTGCACTGGCTTGGACCAAGTAATAGAATGATCGGAAAATCTAACTTACGTACGTCCCCAGCTATGTCTTAACTCTGCGGCGTTCGTGGACCATTCTTCGACTAACATGACAACACAACGTTCGCCGTTTGCGGCTCTGGCTGCTGCCTCGTTCGACTAACATGACAACACCAGGTTCGCCGTTTGCGGCTCTGGCTGCTGCCTCGTTCGACTAACATGACAACACCACGTTCGGTGTCACACTTCTTGATTCCCACCAATACCACTCGTCACGCTCCCGTCACCAGATCCGGCCACCGCTGTCGTCGGTGCCGGAGAGCTCCACGTCACCGTTGCTGCCTGGGCATGGCAACCCTTCCCTTTCCACATCGCTGAGGGAGTTTTTTTTTAATAATATTTTTTATTTAAAAATTATAAAAATATTATCAAACTTCAAAATTTTACAAAAATAACCTCAATCGTCACTTGATATGATGATTAGCACTTGTCGCCACATGCAATGACGATAACTGCCAATCGCCACGGGTTGGCGATTGGCAGTAATTACCACCCTGTGCTCCTCTAACCGAGCCCAACGGTCAACTTTGTGGTGCTATCACCACGCGGTATGACAATTGCGGTTGCACTACCACCCGTTATCGTCATCGGAGGTGACGATTTTGACATATCGTCAATACAGATGGCGATTCCGACCAGCCGTCATTGCAGCCGATGATACATAATGAATCGTCGATCCGCGTGACGATATCGGTAGTAATAGCCACACTAGATGGCGAATGGACCTAATCGTCATACCTGGTGGCGATTGAGGTTATTTTTGTAAAATTTTGAAGCCATGGTAATATTTTTATAATTTCTAAATAAAAAAATATTATTTAAAGAAAAAACTCTATCGCGAGGTCAGCCGGAACGGGCTCCGCCATCAACTCCTCGATGCGTCGCATGCCGTCGAGTTCTCGCGGTGATGTCCAGGTCCCCGGTTTTTTGCCTTTGACCTGCTCAGCCGAAGGCCCTACACCGGTGTCGTGGTCGGTCCGGCGCCAGCGGCAGCAGTGGTGCCTGAGCCGACAGCGATGGGGCGGGTTGTGGCTGTTTGCCTCTGGTGATAAGCGCTTCGGAGAAGGTTGCGCGGTGGGTTCCTACGCGGGCCACGAGTGTCGTCTTGCTTAAAGAACAACGCCTCCGAGTGACCCCCAACGGCCTCACAGCTGCTGTCTCCGTCTAGAGTGCAGCCAGTAGCACAAGGTGAAAAATGGCGTGGCGTAGAAACGTGAGAAGCCAGAGAAAGGGAAGAGAGAACAGAGGACTCAGAGAAGCGTGTGATAGTGTAAAAATTCAGCTCTCGTGAGCCTTCCTGGTAAGAAAATCTAAAAAAGAACCATTTTTATTAGGTACACAGATAAATGTACCAGGAACCTTGAAGTTAAACATGAAGGAAATTTATTTTGCCATATCTACTTAGCTTGTAACAAAATATAGAACTTCATGCATATTATTTTGTTCGCAAGATACCTAACGCGGTTCTAGGATATACGGTGTTTGTCCAATCGAATGTCATAGTACATAATTTAGAGGTGGTATTTGTAGTTTTTGTTTCACTTGAACTTCCTGAAACAATTTGTTGTTATTCTCATAGTTTTCATCAGATTTTTTGCTATTTATTAGCGGTAACTATGTATTGGACAAGCTAGTAAGTGCTACCTAGATAACCTGGTAACTATTATCCTGACAAATTAATAACTATAACAACACTATGACAGTAAATGTTTACTGAATAATCTGATAAATAGGCACAAATGAATTGATAATAAAATAGAAATTATATGATCATTGTCCAATATGAGCACCTGGATGGTGAAATAAAGTTGTTCGGTGGTAACCATGTCACATATTTCAAATAAATGTCTACGTATTGACATGGTAACCGAGATAGAAAAATCATGTAACTGTAAACTACTTTTGTTGAATTCTCACATATGGGTGATACTTGATATCCAATGAGTAGGTATTGGAGGCATTTTGGGCACAACTAGATTTGATAATAATTGTGGTTAGTTTTTTATCTCAATGCGAGACGTCTTTTACAATCACTTCATCAGGTCACATATTTAGAACAGCAAGAATCAAGTACGGAGTTCGTTTACTAACCTTTATGGTTTACCTATATGATGTATTAGTGCTCTTGTTGCTAGGAATACACATGAAACGATTGTAAAAAATTAGTATAAAAGGATACATTTCATACTCACGCACTGCCGTGCGGTAGCATGTTGTACTCGGTCTATTGTAGAAACATGGCTTGAAAGCGCGGTAAAAAGGCACATTAATGTTGATTTGATAACCGGTATATTATTACTTGGTAATCGTTGGCGCCGAAAAATATTCGTCAAGACATATCAATGTAGGACCTAGTTTCAAAATTTTAGTCATAAAAAACCCAACAGTGAAAATAGATCGTGACTCTGATTTACAGTTCGAGATATAAAACATTTTAAAAATTAGAATTTGAAGGAATCTTGATGATGTCACCTTCTTGGATTGAGTTGCTGCATGTTAACAGTCGTGGAGAAAATGGCACAAATGACCCTGCGACCGGGGTCAATGCCAAAAATGACCCTGCTCGTGGGACAATGCCAAAAATGTCTCCGCGACTGGCCGGACAGCCGCCACGTGTCCACTGTCGCGCCAGGAGTCCGCGATTGCATCCAATCGCGCCCGGCGTCCGCGCCAGCCATGCCCAGACCTATCGCGTTGTCCGACCGCGACAGTCGGTCTGACCGCCCGGTCAGGCCGGTCTGACCTGTGCGACAGGCGCATGTCGCATGCTCCAGCGGCTGTCGCGGCCGGCGAGAGCGATAACACACACGTGGCGGCTGTCGGTTCTATCGCGGCGATATTTTTGTCATTACCCCACAATCAGGGCCATTTTTGGCATTGACTCCGGTCGTGGAGCCATTTTTGCCATTTTCTCCAGGGTCGTGTACTACTAGCATTTCTAAGCATTTTAGAAGATAGTACGATGCAAACATAGAAAGGAATACATGCTCGCAAGGGGACAAAGCGCGGTCAGATACAGATGCTCGCAGTCAGAGGGTCGCATGGTAAACTAGCCAAGCACGGGACTATGTATAGTTAAGTCCTTATTTAACATTCCACAGAGTAAGTGAGTGGATTATAATCTCACAAGATAAGTTCGAGTCCTTACCACTTGATCGCATTGTCTATTTCTTCTCTACTCCTATTAAAATGAATATGAATATGTATAAGATCCTTCATTTTAACAAACATTATGTAGATGAGACCAAGTATAACTGCAGCAAAACAACACAAATTTTCATATATTATTCTCTTATTTATAAGAGATCATGCAAGATCTCTATACATATAGGTATGAAGTTGATTCAACCACTAGTAGTGCTGCAAGCTTAGATATATAACTATCATTAGTGCTGTAAATATGAGTCATCATAGACCCTTTTGCACGGATGATTCGAGAAACTATATGAAATGACAATCTGAGCCGTCTACGATTACTCTCTTCTGCAACAGTGTCAGCTAGCTAGTGGCATGGTGGCACGAAGCAGCCAACCGGTATCTCTTTGTGGGGGGGCTTCTCTTCCCTGACAGACCCAGCCAGAGCTGCAACAACACAAATTAACAGTGGTCTTATTCCTCTTAAGAAACTTATTAAGTAATCAAATGAACAAAAAAAAACATAATCAAGCTAGATAGACAAACTACTCACATCGGCTGCCATGGCAGGTGTAGCTGCTGCTCATGATCACCACGCAGACGAGCAGCACCATCATCTGCAGGAACACCACCAAACCACGAGCTCTGAGGCTGCTAACTCCAACTGACGACGCCATCTTGCTCGCTCTCATCCGTGATTAACTCCGCCAGAACTGAGCTTGTATATATATAGACTCTCTGGATATTATTGTGCATTAGTTTTTGTTCATTTTCTTGATGGTGGACAAGAATGTCAAACTCGCCGGATACAGCCGGTTCGTACTTGAATGTGGAATGGTCAACATATGAGGTGGATATTTTTGACTCTTTCACACAGCCGGAGGGCCACGCTGTTAGCAATACTGTTTGGATGATTTTATATCAAGTATGATAAAATTGATTTCATATAATGAATGCAAATGATTTTAAATGTATTTTTTTTATTCTATGTGTTAGCAATGTAAGGACATTACTTGGACTGCATAGAGTATTAGTAACTCTACAAATTGGATTTTTTTTAAAGAAGAAAATGATAGGAGCTCTCTTTGTCTCCTTTGCCCAACGGAGGTATGCCATTGTCAACTAAAGTCAGGAATTAACACAGGACTGATTGCTTCAACAACACTTGACGAATAATAGGAATCATTACTCCCTCTTTTCCAAATAGATGACATGTTTGACTTCACAGAGTCTTGAATATGTATCTTTATTATTATTTTTGTACGAATAAGTATGTAGATAAAAGGAAGAGAAGTGCTTCTATGCTCGTTTTTTTTGCACAAATCCTAAAGCACAAATTAGTCACTTAATCATAACCGTAGGGCCCAAAGCCCAAGTCCGGATCAGCCCGCTCCACCCCAGTGGCCCAGTCCCCACGATTTCTTTCGTCGTTCTCCCTGCGCGCCACCACCATGCTCTCTTGCTCCCGCTCCCGAACGCCACCTGCTCGCGCATGACGCCTTGGTCGTACATCCCGGGTAGGAGCAGCTCACGGAGGTCACCATGGGGGCGTTCTCTGATGTCTGAGGTATGATGGTAATGCGACCCAGTTGCCGTTCGCGCTGTTCGTCGGCTGTGGCCCGGAGAAAAGCATGATTTCTGCATTTTTTTAGCCTGTTCGTGGTCAAGTACGATTTCTGCCTCGATATGTGCTTGTCTTCAGTCCTCTATAAGTCAATGATCCTCAGCCCTCATGTACGCTCATTATCACAAACTGATGAAATTCAGTTGCATTCGGTAGCCATTTCTTATCTGAAGTAGCACCAATGTGGTTATGTTGTGCAGAACTGCAGAAGCAAGTGGAGCAGCGGATCGACTTGTGCTTATTTCAGATACGATTTGGCTCGGTAGGATATGTATTGCCTTGACCTAGCATTACAAAAATTCATAATTCAGTATGAAACAAAGACAAGGGCGAACCAGATTTTCTTTTCATTTCACAAACAAGATCACAACTAAAAGAACATTGTTCCTGTTCTTTGACAGAGCAGAATCATTGCAGTAAATTCAAGCAAGAGTACATGGTCAAACTAGCAAGGAATTACTGGCAGTACATACAAGAACATCACTACAAAAGTAATTGTTGAAAAGTGATCCGAATTCAGTTACCGTGTTGGACACGGCACTGGATCATGCTAAAACGTAGCATCGTACGGTGTGGGGATTCGCGCTGGTACCGGCGTAACCGATTACAACTTTTGTCTTGTCCTCTAAGGACTTATTGACTTGTTGTAATTACCCCTATATATATGCCTCGGTAGTCGTACCTAAAGACCGTCATGTGGTCTCGTGCTTGCAATACTTTTCTATCATAGTGAGATTATTCCTTTCGTGCGTCCGTGGTTTTTTCCCGCAAGGGTTTTCCACGTAAATATCTTTGTCTCTTGTCTCTAGATCTATCTCTAATATCACAACAAGTGGTATTAGAGCGAGGCTACAAGATTAGATCTAGAAGACACAATCAAGTTCGTCTGAGCCAACCCGCCGAATTCATCGACTCTTCGTCGCCTGCCGCAGCTGATTTGATCTCGCCTCCAATTCCGTCACAAATCGCTGCTCCGAGTCAGAGCAAGCATCGGCTTCAAGTTCGAAGCGAATCAACCGCGGAGGAGGAGCAGTGCTATTTAATCAGATCAGCACGAGCAAGGCACCGGAATAGCACGGGCGAATCAACCAGACGCGAAACAAAAAAAAAGAAAAGAATCAAGTCCCGAGGACGCTTCGTGACGTGAAGCACCAGCAAATCAAACTTCACGATTACTGCTACGTGCACCCAAGAGAAGCTACCAGGAAGGTTCAATTTCCTGATCTTTGCTACATCCACCCACAGGAGGCATGCAAAGAACCTACTTGGTTGAGAGGTTTGTATACTGAGCTTTTGTGGAGATACATCTTGCACTACTATATTTTGTGACAGTCAGAGTGCTATATGCCTTACTAAGGATCAGATGTTTTATGAGAGAACAAAGCACATTGATGTGAGATATCACTACATTCGAGATGTTATTGCTAAAGGTGATGTCAAGATATGCAAGATAGGTACTCATGATAATCCAGCTGATATGATGATAAAGCCAGTTATTACCACTAAGTTTGAGCTTTACTCAGACTTAGTTGGTATTTCTCACTAGTCCTATATGACTTTGACGCACAAGGTGTTCATGCTTATTTGATTCGAAAAGTTCATTACTTTTTTTGACTACTGGAGGGAATTCGGTTCAAGGTGGAGATGTTGAAAAGTGATCCGAATTCAGTTACCTTGTTGGACATGGCACCGGATCATGCTAGACGTAGCATCGTACGGTGGGGGATTCGCGCTGGTACTGGCGTAACCGATTACAATTCTTGTCTTGTCCTCTAAGGACTCGTTGACTTGTTATAATTACCCCTATATACATGCCCCGGTAGTCACACCTAAAGACCGTCCTATGGTCTCGTGCTTGTAATATTTTCCATCATAGTGAGATTACGCCTTCGTGCGTCTGTGGTTTTTTTCCCGCAAGGGTTTTCCACGTAAAAATATTTATCTCTTGTCTCTAGATCTATCTCTAATATCGCAACAGTAAGGAAGCAAACGAACAAAATGATCAGTAGCTAGCCCGCCGGCCATGCATGGAGGTGAAAGTGGTGAGCTTCAAGCTCGTGAAGCCGTCCTGCCGAGTGACACGCCATGGCCAGACACCACTGAGCACGTGCCGTTGTTACTGTTCGACAAGATCGCATACCACATTCAGATGGCCATCATCTACGCCTTCTTGGTGCTGGCGCCGTCCACGGTCGACATCGGGCGCAGCCTCACCGACGTGCTAGGGGTGTACTGGCTCTTCGCCGGGCAGGTCTGCCCAGAACCGGATGGCGTCCCGGGGGTCCTGCTCAATGAGCGTGACTCGTGGAGGCGCGTGGACACGAACCTTGCTGACATCTACCGCCGAAGCTGTCGCTCGTCGTGTTACAACTGCATTAAGGACCTTAAGGGCGAGAGCGAGGAGGTGGTGCAGGTGCAGCTCACGCGGGTCGCGTGCAGATCGCTCGATGTCGGGTTGACTCCACCAGCGACTTCCCCGTCGCGTG
The DNA here is from genome assembly GCA_019208055.1 of Stipa capillata. Taxonomy (NCBI): domain Eukaryota; kingdom Viridiplantae; phylum Streptophyta; class Magnoliopsida; order Poales; family Poaceae; genus Stipa; species Stipa capillata. The sequence goes on along the minus strand of JAGXJF010001380.1, from coordinate 182,095 downwards.
GGGCTGCGTTGCACATGCGCTCGCGGTCGGCCTGTCGCCGCCGCACCACCATCCCAACCTCTTCCATTCGTGAGAGCATGACCCGCCGTTTGTTGAGTTCGAGCATCGTGGTGTGGAGTAATACCGGCCGCGGTCGTCCAACCCCGCGACCAATAAGAAGCACCACGAGACCCCCACAGCGTTGTCATCCACAATCTCATGGCCAATGCAGCCGAACAAAATACCCCCGATTTGGCACTGTAGAAGGAGCATGACAGTTACCGACCCAACTCTCTGTGGGCTTGGATAGGGCTGCCGAACTGGGTCTAGACTGAGGATAGATTTTAACATGACTAATTTGGCCTTCCTTGCAAAACGCTGGTGGGATTTGGCTCGTTTAATCTGAGCCTCTCATGTGTTTAGAAATCCGTGTAAATTTTAATTTCGGAAAGCATAGAAGCAGTTCTCAGAAAGAGAATGTATCGTGAAATTATTTTATATGACAAATCTAATTGCACCTACCCAATCTAAATAGTTTTCATTAATTAGTTCTTGAAGATTGAGAAGTTTAATTAATTGCATGATTTTCTAAAGGCGGACGCTACAAATCGGCATCCCTATTTCAGGATTTTTAGGCATAGCTCCCGAACGTTGATTTGTGTTTCCATGGGACGGTTGGATCAGAATCATAAATCTGGACCCATTTTGGTGGAATGTTTCCATGAAACAATCAGCGAGAAATCCGGGACTAATTGAATGCATGTAAGGAAAGAGCTGAAATTACTAACTCGTTGCTTTGTTCTGCTACGTCAATGGCTGCCATCTTGTTCTTCATTGGTCTGTCTTCTTCATTGGTCCAAGCCATTGCTTGGAAGAAGAAAAAATGGCGCATTTGATTCGTGTCTCAGAGTTTCCTCTCTCGGATAATCAAAGTTTGCAGTCGATGCCGTGAGTTGTTGGACCCAATCTGATGGAGAAATCAACCATGGCGGAAGGTATTGGGGAGGAAATGAACTTCCTTAATCCCCCTGTTGCTTTCGGGGATGATGGGCAGAGCAGCTCCATTCCAGTTGTTGCGGTAAGGTTCCAAATCGATCTTTGATCTAGTAGGTGATGTATTTCGTGGTGTTACGATGGAAAACAAGATTATTGCGTCCAGTAGGTTGCGTAGATGTAAATTGATGTGTAGGCAACACATCTGCGCAATGCAGGAAACGTTTTGTGTGAACGTAATAAACATCTTTACATCAATTTGATTACATTCGGACAATTACTAATGTGAACATGTTTAGTGACTACAAGAAACATTTGTCGTATGTGTGCGAAACAAATACTGATTGCAGTAAAGGATAGAAAAACATAAATAATGTGAACATGTTTAGTGACTGCCATAAACATTTGTCATATGTGTGCGAAACAAATACTGATTGCACTGAAGGATAGAACTACAGGAAATATTCAGATTATGGGCTGACTCCTTGAAATATTGATTGCAGGTCTATGATAACGAAATAGAGACAAGCGGACTGCTTCAGGACATAGATGATGAGGAAGCAAGAACTTATGAGGGTGATGAAATAGATAATGTTGTCGGCAATGATAGTATGAAGGAATTTTATGTTCCATACGTAGGAATGGTATTCGACATAGTAGAGGAGGCACAAAAGATGTACAACGAGTATGCACACAAGTTAGGCTTTGGAACAAGGATAGGGTCCTCGAGGAAGAGCAAAAAAAAGGGTAGTAATCAGTTGATCAGGAGGGTGTTTGAGTGTACTCATACAAGGAAATGAGTGTGAAAGTCAGCGAAAAGATGGCCGATTGTGTAATTGAATCGACTAGTGAGAAGGAAGATGGTTTACCTGAAAAAGATGGTGATACTAGGGAAGAAAACCTGATGAAATGTCAAGATACTAGGGAACGAAACTTGATGAAACATCACGATTGCAAAGCAAGCATGGTTGTTGGTAGTCGGAATGGAAAGTGGATGGTTACAGTTATGCGGGAGGAGCACACCCACCCTATGGTCACTCAGGTGGAGAGAACAAGATTCTACAGTTCTCACCGTAAAGTACCATATGAAGAGTATGAGTTCTTGAAGACTTTGCATCATTGCAACATCCAAACCTCACACATGATGGCACTGTTAGGAGACCTGCACGGGGGACTCCGGAATCTTTCATACACAACTAGAGATGTTGAAAACATAAGGACAATCCTGAGGCAAGCACTAAATTGGCGTGACATGGCAGTCACCGTAGAGTACTTGCAGAGGCTTCAAGGAGATAGCCCACAATTTTACTATGCATTGAAGGTAGATGAAACTCAGGCAGTGAGGGGGTTATTTTGGGTTGATGGGAGGACAAGACAGCTGTACAAGAAGTTCAGTGATTGTGCTTTCTTTGACACAACTTTCTGTATAAATAGGTATAACATGCCATTCGCGCCAATCGTAGGGATCAACAACCACAACCAGACGATAATGTTGGGATGTGCCTTGATTCCAGATGAAACTATTGAGACATTCAAATGGCTGTTCCAGAATTGGATGGTTGCTATGGATGGAGAACATCCAAGGTGTTTGATGACGGATCAGGACCAAGCAATGAAAACAGCTATACATGAGATGTTTCCAAACACTAGACATAGGTGTTGCAAGTGGCATGTGTTGCGGAAAGCGTAGGAGAAGCTTGGAAGATTATTCAATACAAGGGAAGGGTTCGAATCTGATTTCTTTGCATGTATCAATGACATAGACACTATTGAGGAATTCGATTTGTCATGGCAACAGATGATTGTGAAGCATGGCCTATATAGTAACAGCCACCTAAGTAACATGTGGGGCACTAGGGAGACTTGGGCACCAACCTACTTCAAGAAATATTTTTTCCCCTTCACGAGCACGACAGGAAGATCAGAAGGGTTAAATTCATTCTTCAAGAAGCTTGTCCACCCTCAAGACTCTGTGTGGCAATTTGTGAAACAGTACGACTACATAGTTGAAAGAACACTGGATAGAGAGGACAATGTAGGTTTCATTGGTGAGGTCACGGTGGCTCCTCTATGGTCGAGGTATGTTTCCACAAAGACATAATGAATATTTACTCCTTACTAAATTACATGTATCTGAATGCTTATGTTACTTAATTGTATTTTGATAGCTTTAAAATAGAGGAGCAAGCAGCAAAGTTCTACACAAGGGCATTATTTGAAAAGTTCAAATCACTGTTGAAAAGTACCTTGGCATTGATAATCAACAAGGTTGAAGATGACGGGCTGGTGTTTGAGCTATGTCCAAATGATCTAGAAAGTCCGAAAAAGCATGTAGTCACGGTTAAACTAGAGGACATTACTTACATGTGCTCTTGCAACATGTTCAACATGGATGGGCTACCGTGTGCTCACATCTTGAAGGTTTTGGTGCAGCTAAACGTGCAAGAAATACCCAAAAAGTACTTGCTTGAGAGGTGGTCCGCGGAGGCAACAACTGCGCTAATTAGAAGCAACAAATGGCAAACATGCTTGATTGGAGTTCCTGAAACTAATACTCTTAGATTTAATGCTTTATGCAGGAAAATGGCAAGCCTAGCATCTGATGAGTGCTTTTCTGAAGTTACATACAAGCTTGTCTATGGAGGGATTGAGCACTTGTGTAGCCTAGTTGCTAAAGCTAGAATAAATGATGGTGGTGTGGACCAACCACTGAATGTTGAAGTTCCGAGCATTGTACGTAACCCGCCACGGAGTGCTACAAGGGTCGTCCACCAGAGAAAAAGAAGAGGAAGATGCCAGGAGTGGAGATTAGAGCAATGAATAGTAAGAAAAATAGTAACAGGGCAAAGAATTATTGCTCCTTTTGCAGAGAGGACACAAACAACAGAAAGACTTGTCCACAGTTAGCGCTTCAGAACAAGAGAGAAGCTGATGAAGCCGATAGAGTTAGGCATGAAACGAAGCTCAAACTGTGAGGATCTGATGGAGATATATATTCGTTTTAGTGCAAACATTTTGATAGAACTATTGTGTTTCGTTAAGTTATGTTTGAAGGAGTTGTAGACAGTAGTGGGGTTTGTTTTGCTTGTCATTTTGTAAAACTATGCAGTTGGATTAGTATTTAGGTTTGGTATGCTTGTCATTGATTGAAGTTGTTTCATTTTGAAGTTGTTTCATTTGGATGGAGGAAATTACACCTCGGATTAGGCCTAAAAAGAGATGAAACAATATTAAACATGAAGGGATACATTACTTTTTTGGTGTGAATCAAATTGGTGCTTCATGTGAAACAAAATGCCATAGGGGTCGCCAGGTGCTATGACGAGAAGAAATGGATGAAACAGATGGATACACGAATGGAATAATGAACACATTATGTGGGAAACAAATGTGTGATTCATGTGAAATAAGATGACATTGAGGTCGCCAATTCCTCTGAGATAAGACTGGAAGTTAGAAATGGTGATTTATCATTTGAAGATGGCTCTTATGTTATAAGAATATGTTTGCACTAACAAAAGTGATTGTGTCATACAACTAACGAGGTGAACAAATTTCTTCATAGGTAGCAACATATGAGAACTACGTATGGAACACGATATGAATTAAACATTACAAAGAGAAGAAATGTCCAAAAGATTTCCACTGAATTATGCAGATGATTCTTATGTTATAAGAATATGTTTCCACTAGCAAATGTGATTGTGTCATACAACTAACGAGGTGAACAAATTTCTTCATAGGAAGCAACATATGGGAACTACGTATGGAACATGATATGAATTAAACATTAGGAAGAGAAGAAACGTCTAAAACATTTCCACTGAATTATGCAGATGCTTCTTACATTATAAGAATATGTTTCCACTAGCAAACGTGATTGTGTCATACAACCAACGAAATGAACAAGTGTCTTCATAGGAAGCAATATATTTGAACATCATATGAAATATGACATAGTAGTAATCCATACATGTTATATAATAGTACCAACACACATTTGATAGTACGGACACATATAGTAGTAGCGGAGTGCACAATACAAAAAGTTTTGGACAATTGACGATAGGATCACAAGTTCAAAAGCTCTAGTGGTTCATTTCTTCCATGTGAGAACCCATGATGGGTCTTGGGTGTTCAATGGCGACCTGATGAGCCTCTCAGCGACGAGCTTGCGGAAGTCTGTGATACGCTCCTGCAAGGAAAGAAATGTTTTGTTAGTTTCATCAGTGATTGCAAACAAATTGTGATAGGGATATGAGACTATACCGGGTCAAATTTCTTGAGCATCTTGCCATCCCATTTTTCCATGAATAGCATTGTAAATAGGTCGCAATCATACCTATTAATAGTGCATATGACAAGAAATATCAATCATTATTGCTTCTTAAGAAGGTAATATTGGGAGAACATGTGTTAAAGATTGCACATACACGGTCACTGCTGTGGGCAATCTTGTGGATAGTCAGATGTGAAATCCTCTGATTTGTACCTAGTGAATGTGTTTGTAGCGCGTGCAAGTTGAAAGAAGTTCAGGATCTGCCAATGATAAAGTTAGAAAACAAGATGTGATGTGTTGTGAAACAAAACAAACTAGTAAGGAGTACATAAAATGTGGAAACTTGAGAAGTTATTAATGATATACATGTAAAATGGAATTGAAACAAGAATATGAAACACATTGTCGACTGCCTCATATATGTCATTTGAGTTGCTTTTTTTCAACGAGCTAAACACGCTGGATGTCTTGTACAGTAGATTCACAGAACAAAGGATCCAATGGTCCCCTTGAACAATCGCAAAGTACAGCTGCGGTGATGAAGATGTCAGTTGTAGTAATGCAAAGAAATTGGAGATCAGAGTTGCAATCACATGGTGCAATAGGGACTAACTAGATCAAATTTGTCAATCTTGAATTCTTCGTAAACTCGCATAAATTCTCCCTTGCATGTGTTTGGATCGAATGTTCTATCATCCACCATGAGTTTTGCCTACAAACAAACAAAAGTTATTGCAGCAATGGAACACTGCAATGCAAAGTAGTTAACATCGAAGTTACCGTAATAGCTTGGGAGAAGGCAAATTTTGAGCACATCGGCTGGTTTGATATTGTTTTGTTAGCTACACAGTTGAAGTGCCGAATGTAAAGATCCATGATCTCGGTGCTGATCTTAGAACGAGGCTTTATTGACTCCCGAAAGTTTTCATATGATATATGGTAATCCTTAAAGACGATGAAATGTGGCCTGTAAAGCAAAAATAGAACTCGAAGCATAAAAAATTATTGCAATGATGAATGAAACAAAAAGGAACATATGAAACACTTCAGGTGAAGGAAAATTCTCACTGTTCTTCACCCATCTTAGGCGGGTTGACGCATTTCTTTAGAATGTACATCTTGTAGATATCCTCAACCTCTTTACTGATCTTAACCTTCTTATTCATGACATTGACATCAGTACCAATGAACGCCCTTTTTTTCCGGTTCTTTTTGTCAAGTGAGAGTGTTCCGATTCTTTTGTCCAGTTCACTCAGCACATGTCCTAAACATGAATGGAGAGAAACATGTGAGGGAAGCAGTAATACATAAAAATGACATTTTGGGTTGACTAAGGTACCTAGTTCAGCAGGCTCCAAAACAGTGCGGCTTCGTGTTGCCCTGGTTGGAATATCAGGGAGAGGGGGCTGTGCTGGCTCTTGAGTAGACTTGTTATTGCTGATGGGTGCATTTTCATCTTCTTTGGCACGTGCTTGTTCTACTTCTTCCGCTGCCTTGGAAACTCTCTCCCAGAATTCGTCCTCATTTTTACCATTAGAGCCACCATCAGCAACATCCTAGGGTTCACTATCCACAACCACAACAACTTTTGGAGAGGGCCTGGCTGTACCTGTTTCACATGGTATAGCAGTGTTGCAGGATGCTTCCCCTCGGACCTCATGAAGCTTGAAAGAAGCGATAACCTCCGTAGCAAACTCTTCCATGCGTTTTGCATGCATTGTTCTCATTAATTCATGGTTCCTTTCTAAGTCTGCATCCCAAATGGCATTGTGTTTTTCTATAATATGCAGCAGATAACCTGGAATCTGTTGAAATTGACATTGCCATGAATGAAACATTCCAAATAATACTGAAAAAATGCTATTTGTGCATGAATCAAAATTAGCTTGATTAAATGACTTGACATAAATATGCAATGTTATGGAATGTTGTAGAGATGGATACATACTGATATATGAATGGAAACATGAAAACCATAAGTGATAACATCCATTGGAATGATGTGTACAGTGGTGAGTAAGGCTAACATTGATACTATGTTATGGAAACATACTAATGTGGTCATGTAAACATCCTTGATAATTAAACATACAAATTTGTTCACGTAAACAGAAGTGCTTTATTAATGAAACAAAAATAGTTTACCCGTGAAGCTTGCGAGCTTGAAGGACGACTGCGCTGGTCACCCATTGCTTTGTCTCTAATGTCATCGGTGGAAGTACGATCAAAGTATGGAGTCATGTGGAATGGTCGGAACTACAAAAAAGGAATTAATTGCGTATGCAACATTGGGGGACAACAAATGGAGGTTGAGATATGCATGAACTTACGGGGTGGGCACCATAAGAATGTGGCTTTAAAGATAATTTGTTCCTATCCTGTTTCATGATGAAATCAAAATCTTCGTCTTTCACATGAGAAGCACTCGGTAGAGAGTAATCAAATCGATGATTGGACAAGATTGACGAAGGGAAATCCAAGTGATCCATATATATAATATGCAATTAAAACAAGTGTTCCAACACAGCGTTAGCTTCAATTAAATACAAAAACAAATCATCAAAAAAATCAATTTGTAAGTGAATTGGGCATACGGCAAGTAGATCAATGAATCCACCAATGTTTACTTTTGCCAAACCAGATGTTTGCTTCTTCTGGAACTTAGCGACCTCTTCCATGACAAATTTCAATATGTGTGCACTCCAATCATATTGACAAATATTGTCAACATCATTGAGGCTATCGAGATAACCCAGTCACAGCATGTTGTTGGTTCCAAGACAAAGATATGTTGACAATGCTATGAGAAAAAATGTCCTCAAGAATGTCTCCTTATCCATATTTGTTTTCAGCATCTCAATAGCATCAGCAATTGGTGCCCGTCTTGTGGTTGCATAGTCTCTTTTGTAGACATCACGAAACTCCGATCCTCGTGACTACCAAAAACAATGACAGGCCTAGTGCTAGATGGAAGACCTGTAACCTTCTGCACCATTTCTGTTGTGAACAAAATACTTGTCCCATTGCGGTTGTTCCTAAACTCACAGAGTTCTCCCTCTCAATAATCCACTGAAGCAACCCGTCAGGCACGGAATAGGAGGCAACATCCAAAAGATTTCCAAGGCCACACTGCCGAACAAGAGCTTTTTGTGCCTCTGTTAAACTATCAACAACTTTCTTAAATCGTTTAGCGGAGAAGCGATTCAATAACTCAACACCTGATTCCTTCATTTTGGTAAATAGTAATCCTGCTAAAAAAGAACAACAACATGTACATAAACAAAGGGAAGACAGAGTTTATGCTGTCTAAACATAAATAATTAATTTAGAGTGACAACAAAAATGGTGTGATATACAAACAAACGACTGTAACAACAAAAATTTTCTGCAATGGCAACCTATATGCTGTCAGATGGAAACAAATATTGTAGCAACAAAATTAGTATGCAATGAGACCATCAATATCTATTGATGGAAACAAAGACTATGAACCAAAAATTCTATGCACTGGCAACATGTATGGTATGAGATAGAAACAACGACCCAATTTGAAATTGCAGGACCACACATCCCGTCATCAATTTTGATGAACTGATGAAACATTACAGAAGCCTAAACGAACAAATATATAGTACAGTACAAACAGTGCATTATCAATTGATCAAAATTGATGTCATCTTCGGCATAGTAACCAACATTGAACTACAATCCATGTAGTCTTCGACATAGCAATCGAAATGGATGGAAACAAAATCCTAGAAAAAAGAAACAGTGTAGTCTTCGGCATACCTTGCTTACGAAGGAAATCGGTAGATTAGCTACAGCGCCGCGTCGAAGAATGCCAACACGTCAGAGGATGACGGAATGCCGGAGAAGACGAAGAAGAGTGCGCCACGGGGGGAGAATGAAGGACTGTCGTCACTGCACAGGATTGACACCGCAATCGGAATACAAAACCCTAGAAAAAATTGATGGAGACCGAGAGGGAGGGAATGTACCTCGGTTTGGAAGGGAACCACCGGATTAGCCTCAACCCCTCACTAGAGAAGACGAGGGGGAGTCTACCGCACCGGAGAATGCCACCATGCCGGAGAATGCCACCCCCACCTCCCCCGAGAAGACGAAGAAGAATGCGCTGCTGCCGCTGAGGACCGTCCTCACTGCACAGGAGAAGGAAACAGGGACCGGCGCCAGGGTTCCGCCACACGGTGGAAGAGGAACAGTCGGTAGGTTGGAGAAGATGAAATGATGGAAACAATGAAACAAGGAAACATCAAAGGGCAAAAAAAAAGGAATAAATTACGGGCGGTGGCAATTTTCGTAATTAATGGGATTGAGTTCGGGCCGTCAGATTTCGTTCAATCAACGGCTATAGACTAGGACTACAGAAGACACGGATCAGCATGACGTACCATAGAGTTTACCTTTTCGGCGGCTGCTACAAATCGGCATGCCGATATAAGCCATTTCATCAGCATAGGTCACAGCCGTCAGATGTGACGGCATGATTAGCAATAAACATGATTAGCTAAATTTACGGGAAACAATATTAGTGACTATATGAAACAACTACAGTGACCATATAAAATATGGACAACTATCTATATGCAATATAAAACATGGGAAACAGATAGTCAAATTATTTCCTTAAACAAAACGTTAAATTTCCCGCAACAAATTGGTATGCCCATATTATGACATATCATGTGCTCCTTCTGTTACTAGTAAGCGTGCACGTGCGACGCATGTCTTAACTAATTATAACCATAAAAAGTTATAAATTATATTCCCTCTGTCTATCAATCTAAGGCGTATTTCTCTCACGCTCAAAGACTAATGTAGGCACGAGACGTCCTAAAGTACCCCTATTAATTGCGCTCATCACGTGAGTACTCCCAATTAGCATGCGCCGCAGTCAGTTGTGATCGCCAATGGAAATAAGCATGCATGCATGGCAAATGAAACTGCTTGGCGATTTACATGCAAATTTGACGCACGAGTAGACACATTTTCGCTAGAAAAACAGACAGCGAGTAGCCAAAATTTCCCTTCCAAATCTGATACGCGATTAGTGATAACTTCCCTTCCAAATCTGACGTGTGATTAGCGAAAAGCAAGCGCCAAAACACTCAACCCATTTTTCAATCTTTTCCTTCATGGCAACCTCCTCGTCGCCTTCATCTTCAGCTAGGGAATCCGCAAACTCACCATTGCTGCGATCCGTGAACTCGCTGTCACTGCGCTCCACGAACTCACCGTCCAGTGAGTCAACATCGTCGTCACCGAAGTCCATGGTGCCATCGCCGCGCTCTACGATGCCGTCGCCGAATTGCACGACGTCGTCGTCGCGCTCCGCAACGCCGTCCAGCGAGTCCATGATGCTGTTGCCATGCTCTGCGAACTCGCTGTCACGGCGCTCCACGAACTCGCTGTGGCCGAGCTCCTCGGTGGTGGCCCAATCCATCTATTGCTAAGCGCAGATCTCCCCGTTCTCTCTTCCATCTGCACATCAGAGATGCAATTAATTCCCCATAACCCGAAGCGATTGCGTGCATGCCTGCCTCTGTCAATCAATGTGAGGGAAGGGCAAGAGGAGGGGGCGACAGGGGCAAGAACAGAAAAATGGCTTCAAATTTACATCGATCTCTGAAGCGCGCCTTATAATGATGGACAAATCCAAAAACATTAGGCTGTTCTCGGGCTTCATACTTAGATATCTCATCTCACGTGATGCATCACTTGGGTTCTAATTATCCAGATTCGAGTACTCTATTTTAGAAGGTATTTGTACCATTTGCTCAATCTCCCAAGTGCTTTTCTTATCTGAGATGAGATGCAAGAAACACACTTTATTGTGCTAATTTGCAATCAGCCAAGTCACCTAATAATACAAAGGAAAAGGTAGAAATCATTCAAACTTGATAGAGACCTATGAGTGCACATATCCTCACATCCATATATATTAGCTAGGCATGGGAAGTACGTAGATTAGTACATAGCCTTCCAACCTTTGGAATCACGTGTAAATTAGAACCACATATGTATACTTCCAAGTCATTCCAAATGCATGTTTATGAGCTGATGTGGTATAGAGAATCAAACATCATCATGATTCTTCATGTTACCTTGCTTGGAACTTCTAAGATTTGGTCGCATACCAATCTGCCAGGGAGCCACGACCTCCTCATCTCTATACTGCACCTTTTTGTGTGTAATTTTTACCTTGCACCAAAAACTTCTTTTGCAGGCAAAGAGAATGGTGCCACATCGACCAAGAAAAGCAACAAAAAGAATTCTAGAGCTAAGGTTGATGGTGACTCAATGGATCTTGATAATCCTGCCAATACCGGTGCAGCAGAAGCTGGCCGATGTGTACTATCTGCTGTCCAGCCATGAGTGTATTATAACCAGTAATTCAAACTATTGATATATATCACCAAGGGAAGTAGCCCTCGCCGGACAGAAATTACTCTTGAAAGGTAATCAGATTTCCTTTGCTGTGGCAAAACAATGTACCTTCTATTAATTTTCTTTAGCTCATTTCACACAAGAAAAGCTTCATAAAAAATCAACAGCCCTAACAGTTTATTCTTCTTTTTTGGAATTTCAGATCAAGATTCAGCTCACTCTGCACAGAAGCCTTCCTCGAGTGAGCCAAGAAAAGAACAGTCTATTGTTGCCACACCTGATCAAGCCAAGGCATCACAAATAATCTTTGGTCAACAAGACATAGTGCTTGCACTTAACAGGACGAAAAATCCATCTTCAGATTCACAACATGCTTCACAAAAACTTCAGGAAATATTAGAGGATGATACTAACAGTCTACGTGAATACTTTTTCTTAAAACCAAGAGTTTTCTACATAATTTAGATGAGCTTTATACATTTTTTTCCTAAATATAAAAGTACTTTTTATTGTTTGACCAGTTGAGGCTAGAAAATGTAAAAGCAGGAAGGAAGGGAAACCTCAATGTTGCTACTGAGGTAATGTGAAGAAATGCAGAGCCAAAATCTGCTCTAAGTTAATGTCTTCAGTCTAACTTTATTTGCGCATTATCATTTAGATACTGCGAGTTGGACCAAAATCAATAGAAAAGTTACGCAATTTATAAGTTACTATAGACCTGCTATAGTTACAATTAACATTAAAGTTTTACTGTTGTATTTCCAGGTATTAATTTTAAATGCATGCATACTACTCATATGGGGACAAAACAAACACCTTAATGTCGTAATTTTGTCTTTCAGATGAATCAATAATCTGAATTGAAAAAAAGAATCATACCAACTGCTTGCAAATCGCAAGGCCAAGCCCTGTCCCACCTATTTTCTTGCATGATCAGTACTGGCTTGCATATATCTCCTGAACAGAAATGGTAAGGACTTCTCTGCAGGTGAACATAAGTTGAAAGAATCAGGCGAAGAAATAGACAAAACATATTCTAGAAATTATAAAAAGTTTCTCCATCAAGTGAGATACGCAGAAGATGATCATACAACAAGTACAATAAATAAATATCAAGAAAAACCTGGTATTCTGATCCCAGTGTCATATACATCACAGTGGAGCCAAATAACTCCCTCATGATGCTCTTTGAAATTTTCATTTAATGGAGTGCTGTCGACGACTAAACGCCGGCGTCGGTGGTCCGGAAGGACCCCCTTTGGGATTCGGCCAGGGAGGAGCTGGAACAGAAGCTACGATGTGTATAGGCCAGGTTTTTAGCAATGGGGGAAACAGAGACAAAGATTTCTCCAGGTTCAGGCCACCGCGGAGGTGTAAAACCCTAGTCCTGGTTTGGTGTGTAGGTGTATTAACCGTCCTTAGAGATTACAAAGCCCTTGCCTGTTCTAAGAGTGTTCTTCTCCAAGGAAGGATCTCACTGAAAAGATCAACCCAGAAGTTCTTCGACTAAAAAAGAGTCTAACCTTTTGCATGGTCGCGGTTCTCCCCTTATATACCCGGGGATTTACCACAGTGGCCTTAGGGCATTAATTGCAGTGGACGCGCTGCTTATGCGGGGGGGCGTGGGCACGCCATGCCGGCCGCCGAAAGTTGCTGCGGAAGAGATGTCCGCTGACAGGCCAACCTCGAAAGTCGGGTCTTCATCATGAGCCAAAATGCACTGGAAAGGACTTAAGGGCAAGCAACCCGCCATGGAGACAACCACCCGGGCCCCATGGGCCCAAGGGATGCACCTGGGCGCGTCGTACCATGCCCGAAAGTCATAAAGTGTGTCAGATGATAGGTGACAGGACTTATCATGTCGATGGACGCCCGCATGGGGCCTGGAGCGGGCATGCCTGCTGATGGGCATTAATGGCGCTGGACAGGCCTTAAATGCACCTGACGGGACACGTGGAAAGGGCCTGCCGTGTCCCCTCGGAGAGCGCCGCGGAAAACCCCGCCACGTGTACTGATGGACCCACAAAGAGTCCTAGGGGTAAAGGTCCCCGAGGGGTGCTCGGGACGCCCGGCCACGCGGCACCGAGGGAGGAAGCAGGCGGCACTTGGGGTAGGACCCCTGAGGGGCGCTCGGGGCGCCCGGCCACGCGGCACCGAGGGAGGAAGTAAGGGTGCTCGGGGCCCCCCGAGCTCGGGGAACCCCGAGCTCGCACCCCCGACCGCTCGCTGCAGGTGGGCCACTTGACTGGATCCGCAGGGGCCAAGCGGATACAGCGCTCGGGGGCAAGCCCCCGAGCGCATACTCCCGATTCCCGCGCCCCTTGGGCGACGTGGCATCGAGTTTGGGCCCATTTGCCGGCTGCCCAGGGGATCCTAGTTCCCGTATCACCGACAGTAGCCCCCGGGCCTGCTCCGAAATAACGCCGGCCCAGATGGGGGGCAAGATTGGGGCAGGCCCAAAAGATCTTCTTGGGCCAACAGAGATGCCGGCCCACCGAAGGGGAACCGGCGGGGAAGTTGATCCGACTCCCGCGCGTGGCGCGCGGGGGAAACCGCCCCGATTTTCGTGCCTCGTGGGGGGCGTAATCGGTTATGAAAACCGAGCCCATCCCCCACGACCGCGCGGCGCCCGAAGCGTTGCAGCCTTTTCAAATTCTTCCTAGCCCTTTAAATGCTCCGCCGCCCGTACGCCTCCTCTTTTCCACGCCTTTTGCAACTGCTTCTTCTTCCTCGCGCCCTCTGCCTTTGGTACGCCCTTTCGCCTCCTCGAGCCAAAAAAACTTCCTCTCTCTCTCCACCCTTCACCACCATGCCACGCAAGTCAAGGAGCTCCAAGCGCCGTTCGACCCTGCCGCCCGTAGCCACCCCCAACGTCGTCCCCAAGTCCCGCCTCCTGAGAGGCCATGGACAAGTTGCGGATGATGCTGGTTCCGCGGGGGGGAAGAGGGGCCATTTGGAGGTGCGGCCGGCGACGTACCCGCCGGAGCCGGAAGAGCATGAGACCGTGATCTTCGCCAGCTTCATCGCGGCGGGGCTGGTGTCGCCGTTCTCCGCCTTCTTCATTGCGGTGTTGGAGGAGTTCGAGATCCACCTGATCCACCTCACACCCAACTCGGTGGTGATGCTGGCGATCTTTGCTCACCTCTGCGAGATGTTTGTGGGGGTGATGCCGTCGGTGGCACTATTCCACCACTATTTTGTGCTCCGGTCGTCGAGGAAAGGCCGGGGCTCCGACCGGCGAGAGACGGCGGGGAGCTGCAACTTCCAGCTTCGGGAGAAGATGGGAGAATCCTACATCCCGCAAGAGCTCCGGAACAAATGGGATGATTGGCGCCAGCAATGGTGCTACATAGCCACTGATCCGCACCTCCGGCTACAGCTCCCCGACGGCCCGGCGGAGCCGTACCGGAGCACATGGGAGTTCTTGCCGGAGGACGACGGCCTCCTGAAGTCGGTGGTGGACCGGATCACGCATCTACGGTCCGCGGGCCTGACGGCGACAATGGTCGTCGGGGACTTCCTCCGGCGGCGGCTGGCACCACTGCGGGACCGCGGCCGTGCAGCGTGGATGTACACCGGCATCAACGACTTCGGCCGGACGGAAGTCGGTCTGGCGGGAGAGCTCGGGCCCGACGCCATCAAGACGCTGCTGCAGACGCTCCTAGGCTCCGGAGCCTCCACTGGATCTGAGCTGTCCCGGCCGGACCTCCCGCTCTGCCTTCATGTGAAGCGCGACGAGATCCGGGCGTCGCTCCCCGAATTTGATTCGAAGGGGCTGCTGTCATAGGAGGTGGCCAGAAAAGCGCAGATGGCCCGCCATATGGCGCTCGAGGACGACGAGGGCGCCGCTGGAGGCAGGTCGAGGGCCGGCGCCGACCGCGTGGATCCCGCGGACCCGAAGGGGAAGAGGGCACGGCCGCCCTCTCCTCCGACTCCTCCGTCCCCGCCATCTCCGCCGGTGGCTCAGCCGTTGTCGAACCCCAGAATTCATAACAGAGAGGCTTAAGTGAAACCACCCGCTAAGTCGGAACGTCAACCCCGACCTCAACTCCTGGGTATCAATTCCAAGAGGAGTGGAGTGATATGGCTCCGAATAGCCCGAGACGTCAACCCCAAAGCTTACTCTGGCAAGAGCACAGAGTAGTAGGGTGATATAATCTCCTCACTCTGTTCCTACTGAGCCGGAACATCAACCCCGAACTCGTCCCGGCAAATTAATGCATGGCTGGAGTAGAGTGATATAGTTCCCAATCTCTCAGTAGCAGAGTCGCTTCACAGGGGTGATAAAACTTAATGACTCTATGATAGGAACTCTGAAATTCTGCCCACAACATGCGCTTCATCAACATACACGCACGGCACATGAGTAGGCGAAAACAACCAGATTTCATAGCAGTGACTCTACGACAGAAACTGCAATATTATAAGTTTGAAACTTAACAAACATATACACACATACGGATCCGAAGATCCAAACATACAGCGGAAGAGTATTAACGGCTACGAAGCCAAACAGTAGGGCCAAAAGTGGCAGCGAAACAAACCAACTGCCGACCCCAGGGCAGGATCACTGCCTGGGATTCCCAGCGTCTAGGCGTCGTCGGTATCGAACTCTAAATAGAAACCACCCTCCGAAGGGGTGGGTTCCTCTGCAACAAAACAACAACAACAGCAGGGTGAGTACAAAATTGTACTCCGCAAGACTTACAGTGCGGAAATAGTAGTGATGGTGCCAGGTATCAACAAAAGGGTAATTGTGGACTAATTTGCAGAAAGCCAAGTTTACCTTTTTAATAACAATATGTAGATTGAAATTCGACTACTAGAATACCTTTTCAAGGGGATGAGTCGACACTTCTCGGATATTCCTTACTGCAGATCACCACACCTGAAAAACCCTCGACCCATCCTCAACCACCCTGGGAGGAAGCTGTCGCTACACCATCCTTAGAGTTGGCAAGTTTTAGAGTTGGTTATAGTTGTCTAATTCGATGCAAAATCTTACCAAGTTGTCCATAACCGCGGACACGGCTGTTCAAACAGTTCTAACCCTGCAGGGGTGTACATCTTTACCTACACGTATCGATCGTCTCCTAGTGCCATCGCGATTGACACACTTTCACGAGGTGTAATGGCGGAGGGTGATCGAACACGACCTTTACAATGCTTTCGACCTAGGTATGAGCCACCCGTACGGGCTAGTCCATGTACATCAGTCCGGCCGTAACTACGACACGGTCCCATACGTTGTAGCAGGTGATACATCCCCGGACTCGAACCGTGTGTAACCCTTACACCTATATTGAAGCACCACACCACATTCCTTTTTCACGCACCCGGCAAATGGAAACGGCAAACTATGCAGCTCATACTCTAAGTCTAGGCAAATTATTCAGTCGTGGGTGGCCCCATAATCCACCCGTGTAGAAGTACGCGAAGCTTGGTTCGAAGGGACACCGGTAACCGGTCCTTGTGGGAAGACGAGACAACCCACCATGCTCCCAGCCATGGCCTCTCGTCTAAACCCAGATATGATTAAGCCAAATTCATTAGTTATCCCGGTGAACACCCACCTACCACGTAACCCATTCCCAGTGTTGATTCATCTGCTATCCCAGGAATTACGACTTCTACAAGTCTAAGCATGTCTAAGCATAAATAGCATAATAGCATTCGAACAGTGGATACTAGACTATGCTAGATGGGTTAGGTTAGTGGTGGAGCTGTTTAAGCGACAAGGTGAGTCGTATTCATCGGACTAGGGCTTTTCTTAGCGGAAAAATAGCAGTTGAACGCATGTAATAATGAATTTGAAAACAACTAATACTTTGCAATTAGTAGGAGCTTTGCAACGTGACCAAAGGGGCTGCTTGCCTGGTTGCTCTGCAACGACACCCTGCTCTTGATCGAGACTCTCGCTCTGCGGATCTTCCGGCTCTATCGAGGAAAAACGAAAAACACTGGAAACAAGGGCATAATCGTAAATATCAAAATGCACAACATCAGCATGAGATGCAATGCATGCCATGACGTAGAGGGTGCAAAAAGAAGACTAATGCAAGTGGAATCAATTTAATCGGAGTCCGGACGCATAAAATGTCGCGATCCGAAAATCCTCCGGCTAATCGAAAACCCTAGTTCGAGTTTTTAGCAAATTGTATTATTCCTGGCATGCAAACATGGATGGAAATGATGTTTTTGAATAGATCTCATTTTTCTGAACATTTTGATATATTATTTGCATTTTTCTGATTAAAGATGAATTTTCTATGAATTTTACAAGATTTAAACCCTTTTTCCCCTTTGTTGTATTTTTCTCAGAAAATAATATTCAAATTAATTCCAATTCAATAAATACTGATAAGTGGGTCCCACTGGTCCCATATTGACCAGTTTGACCGAGACATTGACATGTGGGACCCACCTGTCACAAATTTCCCTTTTCTTTATTCCAATTTCTTTAAATCCTTACATATGGGGTCCACTAGTCACAGAGACAAAATAAATGAACTCATCAATGCACCGCTCAAGCATTAACCACAGCCATTAATCACACTGTTGGTTATTAATAAAGATCATTAATGTTTCTGTTACATTAATTGCCAATGATTAACAGTTAAATATGTCCTAACAGCCGGTTAGCAATTAATAGAACCGGAGGCATATTGATTAATCCTTAAATACACTCAATAGCCATCAATCAGCAGGGTTTTAATTTGGTCTTAACGACCGAATTAATTGGCCATTAGGGCGCAGCGGATGCTGTCGGGACGCCGGCTCGGGATGCTCCGGTCGGCGGGTTGCCCGGCGCGGCACGGGCGGTAGCGAAGGCGGCGGTGCAGGGGCTTACCGAGGAGCGGTGGACTCCAGCGAGGCGAGGAGCGGAGAGCTCAGGCGACGCGGGGGAGAGCTCCGGCGGCAACCGGGCTCGGGTGGAGGGGCTCGGCGCGGCGACTGGAGGAGGGCGGGCTCGGTGGTGGGGTAGCCGGAGCGGCGAGGTCGTCCGGTGGCGAGCTGGGGCGGCGTGGGATGCGGCGAGGGAGAGGCCGGCTCCGATGAGGACGCGGCTGGGGAGGCACGGTGAGCAAGCGGCGGCAGCTCGGTTTGGGGGCGGCGTAGCAGAGGAGAACGGGCGGCGCGGTGAGGGATGGCGAGCGGCGGCTCGGGGTGGCAGGCGGGACCGAGCGGCGCGGGGGAGATGATGGGGATGGCGGCGATGCGATGGGAGGTGGGGGAAGGAAGCAAGCGGCGGCGCGGTGGCTTCCAGAGGAAGAACCAGAGGGCGGCGGGATGGATAGGAATGGGGGCAGCCGGGTGGGAGAGGAGATAGGGGAGGTGGCGGTGGGAAAGAAGGGGAGGCCGCCACGGGGGCTTGGGGCACGGCGGCCAAAGCTGCTGGTGGCCGGGGGTAGACGGGGGAGAAAGAGGAAGCGGTGAGAGGATAAGGCAGCCAAGGGGGGCGTCGGTGGCTTAATGGGGAAGGAAGCCGGAGGGAAGGAGAAATGGGCCGGGGGCAGCCCATCCGGCAGGGGAGGAAGAAAATAGAATTAGGGTTTAGATAGATTTTCTTTTGGTTTTCCATTTTATTTCTTCTCCTTTTGCTGTTATTCATCAACTTCAACATATCAAGAGCTATTTGAAAAGTACTTTAATCTTACAAACATTTGAAAGGGTCTCACACCATTTGGTCGAAGCAGGTTGGATCAAAATTTTAAGTTTTCTTCAAACCCTCATGAAGCATTTAAAGAACTCTTTCTCTCAAAGGTTAGAATTCAAAATCTTACTCATTTTCCGATTAGAGTTTTCTAAAGAGATTTCCTAGGTAACTCAGAAATTCAAATTTCTCCTCGATTTTCAGATGATACAAACATGCCATGGGATGCATATGATGCGCATTACAAAGCTAATAAACTAGGGATGTTACAGCCGTGTCCGTCACCTCCCCGTCGGACGGCGGCGGGAGCCTGGGGCGCGGCGCAGGGTAGCTCGGGGCAGGGTGGCTCCCGACCGGCGACTGCCGAGGGCCCGGTGCAGGGGAGCTCGGGGCAGGGCGGCTCCCGACCGGCGACGGCCGAAGGCTCTGCTAAAGCGAGCTCGAGGCAAGGCAGTGCCCAACCGGCGATGGCCGAGGGCGCTGCACAGGGGAGCTCGGGGGCCGCCGAAGCAGCGGCCGCGAGCAAAAAGCGGAAGGAACCAGCTACGGCGACTAGTCCAGACTTCGAAGTCTCGACCACGCGCTAGAGATGGCAAGGGCCTTCGAAGAAGTAAGTCACAAAAAACTCGCTTCTTTTGTCTTTAAACGGAGTGTGCTGCGCTCGGGAATTCACCCGAGCTTTTCCTTTGGATTTCAGGGCGCCTAAGAAGGCTCGGACCTCCCCGAGCCCCCAAACTCAGCCGAGCTCAGAAGGCGGCTCGGGGGGCGATCTTGCCCCGAGCACCGAGGCTGGCTCGAGGGAAGAGCCTATCACTGGGGCCGATCCTGCCCCGACCACCGCGGCGGGCCCGAGCACTGAGGAGGCCCTGGGAGCCGAACGCATCGCAGGAGATGCGGCTGCCCCGAGTGCTGATGAGGCCCCGAGGACTAGGGATGCACCGGGGGTTGCAGCTACCCCGAACACCGACGATGCCTCGGGGATTGGCTATGCCCCGAGCACAGAGGCTGCTCCGGGGGCCAGAGATCTTCCGGGGACGGGGGATGCTCCGAGCACAGAAACTGACCCGACGCCCGAAGTCGTCCCGGTGGTCGTGGCCGCTCCTGTCGCCGCTGATGCTGAAGGATCCACGGCCCTCGCGACTCAAATGGCCGCGGGGACGGAGACTGATACGGCGCGGGCCGAAGGAGAGCTCGGGGACTCGGGAGTCCTGGGCCTTCCGGCGGGTCTTAGCGCTGCTCGGGGGAGCTTGGCGCCCGGCAGCGAGGAGCCTTCGGCGCTCGAGGAGTTCTCCGGGGGAGCGAGCTTGCTTCCCGCCGAGCCATCCCAGGGGCCGCGCTTGGCGCACCGCCTGCTGGATCAACTCCAGGCTGCCCTCTCCAAGGAGAAGAAAGCCCTGGAGGAGCAGGAAAAAGCCCTGACGGAGCTGAGGGCAACTCTGGATGAGCGGGAGGCGAGTCTTGCCGAGGCGGAAGCTAACTTGGCCGCGCGGCTCCGCATCGCCCGCCTTGAGCACCAGAAGGTCGTTGAAGACATCGCCAAGGAAAGGGCGGAGGTGTCGGCGATGCGGGATGCGGCGATAGAGGACGCCGAAGACCTACTGGAGCGTGAGAAGGAGCTGGCCTCCCGCGAAGCAGAGGCCAACCAGCGCCAGGAGCAAGTCGCCCTCCGAGAGAGTCTGCTCGCCACGCAAGAGGAGGCTCTCGGGGGGCGAGAGAAATAGCTTGAAGAGGGCGAGGCCTCTCTGGACTAGCGGGCACACGAGCTAGACGACGAGGTAGCGCGGCGCGCTAATGTTGCCATCAAGGAGGCCGCTGATCGACTCCAAAAGGAGATCGAGGAGAAGGATCGGCGCGTCCGAGACTTGGAGCAGCGCGTCGAAGACGGCAACGTCACCAAGCGGCGGTCAGCGGAGCGGGTGAAGGAGCTCGAGGAGGCGCTGCGGCTCGAAGGGGAGAAAGTGATGAAGGCGGAGGAGGGCCACCTCAAGGTTCTGACGGAGAGGGACAACGCGACCAAGCTGATGCGCACCGTCTTCCGCCGGGCCCAACGGACGGTCGAAGATGCCGGGCTTGGCCACGTCGGCGTAACCGGGGGCCCGGAGACCCTGGGCGGCTTCGCCCTCCACTTCGGCACGATCGCCGACCGGCTGGAAGCGTTGAAGGCGGCTGTGAACGACTTGGTGGTCCGGGAAGGCCGCGAGTTAGCTGCCATGGTGGTGAAGCATGTACTTGCATGCTACCGCAGCCGAGACCCCTTCTTCTCCTTAGAGCCGGCGAGGCTCGGGATCGACGAAGAGAGGGAGGAAGCCGCTCGCGCAACCATCCGCGAGGTCACCGCAGAGATCGCCCACGGCTTCTCCCGGGACGCCGATGCCGCTGACAACGACGAGGAGGACGACGCCGGGGGGGACTAGGCAGCCCCTTTGTACTTATTTTATTTTTATTGCTTTGAGGCCCGAGAGCTTCTGTAAAGACTTTTGTGCTAACTTTAATGCATACTTTGCTCCATACTTTGTCTTGCTTCTTCTTTGCAAGTGTAAATCGTGGACTTGGCTTCACTTTTTAAACTTGCGACTGATGTGACGATCGGTGCAGACTTGGCTCCGCACCTTCGCCCCCTCAGACTTGATGAAGCTTTGAAGTTGAGTCGGAGACTTTGCCGAAGATGCATCCGATTCTCCCGCCTGAGAGGGACGACCACTCGGGGCGGCCCCGAGGAGCCCGGCCCCGAGGAGCCCAGCCCCTGAGAGTTGGATGCATCCGGCTCTTGCCCGAGCAGTCCTGCTCCGAGGACACCAGCCCCCGAGAGCCTGATGCCTCGAACTTGTTTATTCTGCCGTGTCGCCCGCCGCGCTTCGGGATCCCGAGGACCCAATGTCCCCGAGAAGTTGGAAACGCCACCCTTCTTGGTGATGTGGCGCTTCGGGAACCCAAGGACCCAATGTCCCCGAGAAGCTGGAAACGCCACCCTTCTTGGCGCTCAGGAGCACGCAACTTCGGGGTCGGACGCTCCTGCAAATACGTCCGAGTGCTCGTGCTCGGGAAAATTTTTGTAAGAGGATGTTAAGCATCAACGGACATTTTACTGTGCTGAGCTATTGTCTATTTAGTTTCAACAGGATCCTTCCTCACAAAGGGAGGTTCACACGGACCCCCTGCGCCGCGAGCCCGTCCATTGGGGTGCTCTGAAGCACCAATGTGAGCGCGTAGCGTACCCGGGCGGCTTTGGGCCAGGCTGGTGCCCAGGGTTCGGGAACCAGGCGAGGCGACCAGGGCTTTTGGGCGACAACCCGGAATACTACTCGTGACTTACACTGGTGTTTCAGAACTTCCCCGCCTTACGAACGAGCGGGGCTCGGGATCGTAGGCGCGAGAAACTCTCCGTGGAGGTTGCAGGGGAAAACTTTAAAACCGAGGAAAAACGCGGCGAAATACTTAGCTTAAGAATGGCACATATGCCTTTCCTTTTGCTCTTGCGCATTGATGCCGGTTTTGCCTTGAGTTCTGCCTTGAGCTTGGCGATAGCACTTGGGAGTCCCGCTACCTTTTATCTGTAAACTTCGGTAGCAGTTATAATATTTTGCGGGCAAGGATGCTTCTTCCGGAGTCTTACCAGGGCTCCCCCCTGACAGGGCTTATTGGCTTTCGAATCAGCCGACTGGTCTCGAGCACGAGAGGTAGGGCTATCCGGACCTTCTGCGAGCTGGCAACGCTCGAGGAAAACATCCAGGCCGAGTACCGTTGGCCAGGGGCTTATTTGCCCTGACTCGGGGGGCACTCGGGGTGTGATTGCCAAACCGAGGGCTGACGGCTCACTACCAGATCATCCCGACTTCTCGTACCCCGACCAGTCGGGACCTACTCGCACAACAGGGATATGGGGGCCACGGGCTCGGGGAAGCAATCTCTATGCCAATAATGCGCGAATATAAATAACAAAAAGCTTGAAACAGGATGAACACTGATATCAAAACAGCTCACATGTTATTCCTGAGAAAAACTTATGACACTACTGATGTAGTTTTTGAGATACAAGGGAGCCCCCGAGCGTATATGCGAGCACCTGGGCTACTCGGGCGGCCTTTGACCGGCTGGTGCCCGGGGTTTCGGGAACCAAGTGGGGTGACCAGGGTTTAGGCGACGAACCCGGAACACTCCCTAGACTTGCTTTCACTACTCGGGGGGCTGGCCCGAAATGTAAACAAAAACTTACCCGGGCCAGTCACGGATAAAACTTGCGCAAGTGCTCGATGTTCCACGCGTTGGACAGCGGCATACCATCTTCCGCGGTCAGCCAAACTGATCCTGGTCAGGAGACGCCGGTCACTCGGTAAGGGCCTTCCCACATGGGGATAGCTTGTTCTTTCCTTCCCACGTCTGGGCGCGGTGAAGTACTAGATCCCCGACCTCTAGTGACCGGGCCCGAACATGGCGTTGATGATAGCGTCTTAAGCCTTGTTGGTATCTGGCGGTACGGAGGGCGGCTCTGCAACGGTGCTCTTCAAGATAGTTGACGTCCTCGCGCCTTCTTTGTTCTTGATCTTCCTCCGAGTACGCCCTGACCTGAGGAGAGCCCAAGGAGATCTCGGATGGGAGGACCGCTTCCGCCCTGTTCACGAGGAAGAAGGGAGTCTCTCCGGTTGCCCTGCTCGGGGTGGTCCGATCTGACCAGAGGACAGCAGGGAGCTCGTCGATCCAACCAGCGCCACACTTCTTGAGGCGATCAAAGGTTCTCATCTTGAGCCCTCTGAGGACCTGCGCATTAGCGCGCTCGACCTGTTCGTTGGCGCGCGGGTGGGCAACCGAAGCGAAGCAGATCTTGATCCCGATGGACTCGGAGTACTCGAGGAAGGCGTCACTTGTGAACTGCGTACCGTTGTCGGTGATGATCCGATTAGGCACTCCAAAGCGGCTTACGATCCCCCGGATGAATTTGATCGCCGTGTGCTTGGTGATCTTGACAACCGGCTCTGCTTCTGTCCACTTAGTGAACTTGTCGATAGCGACGTAGATGTGCTCGTAGCCCCCGAGCGCTCGGGGGAACGGCCCGATGATATCCAACCCCCAGACCGCGAAAGGCCATGACAGGGGGATGGTTTGAAGTGCCTGAGCTGGCTGATGGATCTGCTTGGCATGGAATTGACACGCCTCGCAGTGTCGAACCAGCTTAACGGCGTCCTGGAGAGCTGTTGGCCAGTAGAAGCCTTGCCGAATGGCCTTCCCAACTAGCGTGCGGGATGATGCATGGCTTCCGCACTCGCCCTCGTGGACATCCGCGAGCAAGTCGCGGCCTTCTTCCCGGGAGATGCACTGTAGGAAGACGCCATTAGAGCCACGCCGGTAGAGTTCCCCATCTACCAAGGCGTAGCGCTTTGCTTGGCGTGCGATCCTTTCAGCAGCGATATCGTCCTCGGGGAGGATGTTTTCTTTCAGGTATCCCCGAATCTCAGAGATCCAGGGAGCTTCCTGAGAACAGGTGGCGAGCACCGAGTGCTCGCCGAGCGGCGGCAACCTGATGGGATTTCCCACTGAAGGTGCCGCCTGGGTAGACTCGCCTAGGCGCGAGGTTCCCCCTTCGTCTTGGTCGGCGGCCTTGACGGACGGCCGAGTGGTCCTTTCTTCAAAGGCCCCAGCTGGGACCGATTCCCGAGAGGACGCCAGTCGCGATAAATAGTCGGCGGCTTCGTTGTAGCAGCGCGGGACATGTTGGAGTTCCAACCCGTCAAACCACCGCTCCAACCTCCTGACTTCGCTCAGGTATGCCACCATTTAGGGATCCGAACATTGGTATTCCTTGGACACCTGATTGACGACTAGCTGGGAGTCGCCTTTGACAAGAAGTCGCCGGATGCCAAGGGACGCGGCGGAGCCCCGCGAGAAGACCCTCGTACTCGGCCATGTTGTTGGTGCCTCGGAACAGGAGTTGCACGACGTACTGGGGCTCTTCACCTGTCGGGGAGGTGAGAACCACTCCAGCCCCCGCGCCCTTAAGCGTAAGGGAACCGTCGAAATGCATGGTCCAGTGTTGGGTTCCTTCGTGCCCCGGATTGGCGGTCATTTCTTCCCCTTCGTCTTCGGGCACGGGCGTCCACTCGGCGACGAAGTCGGCCAAGGCTTTGCCCTTGATTGCCCGATTGCTGATGAAGCGCAGATTGAACTCTCCGAGCTCAATTGCCCACTCGACGATCTGACCGGTAGCTTCCCGGTTGTGCAGGATGCGATCGAGGGGGAAAGCAGTAACCACGCGGACCTCATGGGCTTGGAAATAATGCCGCAGCTTTCTTGACGCCATAAGGATAGCGTAGAGCAACTTCTGGGCTTGAGGGTATCGTGTCTTGGCGTCTCGCAGTACTTCGCTAACGAAGTAGACTGGTCGTTGCACGACACGGCTTCTTGTCAGAACTTCCCCGGGTGAGGCACCCGGGGGGAAGCTCTCAGGCCCGAGCGGTGATGACTGCTCGGGGTCGCCGGGGTGCTCGGATCCCGACTCCTTTATACTGCCAGGGTGCTCGGCCCCTGACTCACACTCGTCGCCTCTCGGGAGCTGGGACCCGAGAGCTAGTTCCCCGAGCTCCACGCCTGGGGGCTCGTTGCCTGCCCCGAGCATGCTGGGTTGCTCATGCTTGTTGGAGGGCTCGGGCCCCAACTTCTCGGGACCCTCGGAGAGCTCGGGCCCTGACTTCTCGGGGTCCGCAGAGAGCTCGGGCCCCGACTTCTTGGGGTCCTCGGAGAGCTCGGTCCTCGTGGGAGGCGTCGGGAGCTCGGACCCAACCTCTCGCTCGACCACGAGGACGGCACTTACCACCCGGGGGGTAACCGAGAGGTAGAGGAGCAAAGGCTCCTCGGGGCTCGGGGCTACCAGCACCGGGGGTGAAGTGAGGTATTTCTTGAGACTATGGAGGGCTTGCTTGGCCTCCGAGGTCCACTCGAAGTGGCCCGACTTCTTGAGGAGCTTGAACAGGGGCAAGCCTCGCTCCCCGAGCTTCGAGATGAAGCGCCCCAAGGCGGCCATGCAGCCCGTTAGGCGCTGCACGTCCTTAAGGGTGTGTTTGGTAGCCTGTATGACTATGTCATGTTGTTCTCCCCTGAGCCATGCTGAGTATAGACATGCTGAGTACATACAACTGCAGTTGTTTGGTAGCATGTATGTACTGAGACATATTGAGCTGAGACTTTGTTTGGTAGCCTGTATCTGTTGAGACATGCTGTGCTGAGACTTTGTTTGGTAGCCTGTATCTGAGGTAGACGTTTGGACAAATGAACAAATAACACAAAATATGATCAATGGGAAACAACGCAGTGCATTTACAAATATAAATATCAATGCTATACAAATTATATATCTCTAAATTTTTTCAAGAATGCACAAAAATCATTATACAAATTATACATCTCTGAATTTTTTCGAGAATGCACAAAAATCATTATACAAATTATACATCTCTGAATTTTTTCGAGAATGCACAAAAATCATTGTACAAATTATACATCTCTGAATTTTTTTCGAGAATGCACAAAAATCATTATACAAATTATACATCTCTGAAATCACACACAATGGCCTACTGCAGAGACTCATCCAAAATTCTAAAAAAAGGTAGCAACAGGCTTCTATTCTTTATCATGAATGCATCCAGGAAGGTAGCTG
The DNA here is from genome assembly GCA_019208055.1 of Stipa capillata. Taxonomy (NCBI): domain Eukaryota; kingdom Viridiplantae; phylum Streptophyta; class Magnoliopsida; order Poales; family Poaceae; genus Stipa; species Stipa capillata. Next base: position 155,134 of record JAGXJF010001380.1, on the reverse strand, counting down.
GAGCGCTGGCGACCCGGGGCGGTGGCGACTAGGAGGAGGCGGCGGGAGGTGGCGGCGACCTGAGGGGCGGCGTGAGGTGGCAGCGACCAGAGGGGCGAGCACGTCGAGCCGGCGGAGAAGGCGGGGAGGGGGAGGAGGAGGAGGCGGCGGCGGCGACCAGAGGGGCGAGCACGTCCGGGCGGCAGAGAAGGCAGGGAGGAGAAGGAGGCGGCGGGAGGTGGCGGCGACCAGAGGGGCGGCGGGAGGTGGCGGCGACCAGAGGAGTGAGCACGTCGGGGCGGCGGAGAAGGCGGGGAGGAGGAGGAGGCGGTGGGAGGCGGCGGCGACCAGAGGGGCGGCGGGAGGTGGCGGCGACCAGAGGAGCGCCGCTCGTCGCTTCGTTCGGGACGGAAGAGGCGTTCGCTGTGGCGAGGCAACCCTAGCGGCTTGGGATTTTTTTTGGGTTGGTGCTGACCAGCGAGCTGGTGGGTCGGGCTGAGAAAATTTTGTGCGTTGGACTCATGCATGCTGATCAGCGAACCTCTGTTCAGGTGTTCTCCACTCAGCATGGCTACAGGGGCAGGTGGGTTGAGATCAGCATAGCTGAGAAGGCCCCGTCCAGGCTACCAAACAGCGAAAAGTGGGTCGAATCGGGAACACGCAGGCTCATGCAGGCTACCAAACACACCCTAAGGCGCGCCGGCGGACGCATCTGATCGATGGCCCGGATCTTCTCAGGGTTTGCCTCTATTCCCCGGTTCGAGACCAGGAAACCGAGGAGATTGCCCGAGGGGACCCCGAAGATGCATTTCTCGGGGTTGAGCTTCATGCGAGTACTGCGGAGACTATCGAAAGTCTCCGCCAGGTCCTCGATAAGCGTCGCTTGATCCCTTGTTTTGACAACAAGGTCATCGATGTAGGCCTCGATGTTCCGACCTAACTGCGATTGTATGGTGATACGCATAGCACGCTGATATGTGGGCCCAGCGTTTTTTAACCCAAAAGTCATGCGAACGTAACAAAAGGTCCCCGCAGGGGTTGTAAATGAAGTTTTTTCCACATCCTCTACAGACATACTAATCTGGTGATAACCAGAATAAGCATCTAGAAAGCATAGAAGGTCGCATCCCGCTATAGAATCAACTATCTGATCAATGCGAGTTAGAGGGAAAGGATCTTTGGGACATGCCTTATTGAGGTCGGTATAATCGACGCACATCCTCAGCTTGCCGCCGGCCTTCGGGACTATGACAGGATTAGCGAGCCAATCTGGATGGAGAACTTCCCGGATGAAGCCCGCGGCGAGAAGCTTGTCAACCTCTGCCCGAACGAAGTCTTGACGTTCTGGTGCTTGACGGCGCACCTTCTGCCGGACGGGCCGTGCGTCGGGGCGCACGGCGAGGCGGTGCTCGATCACCTCCCTAGGGACCCCAGGCATATCCGATGGTTGCCAAGCGAACACGTCGATATTTGCCCGGAGGAAGGCGATGAGCGCGCTTTCCTATTTGGCGGCCAGGCGGCCGCCGATCTTGACGGTCCTGGACTCGTCTTTGCCAAGGATCACCTCCTTGATGGGGATGGAGTCGTCGGGGGCCACCCTGACCTTGGTCGGAGGAGGGCCCGAGGACTCGGGGTGCTCGGCGACATCGTCGACTGCGGCGGCAGTGGAGGAAAACAACTGCTCAGCGCAGAAAACAGAACTCTTCAGGTCGGCCGGCACCGTGATGGGACCGTTAGGCCCGGGCATCTTGATGGTGAGGTAGGCATAGTGGGAAACCACCATGAACTTGGCGAGCGCCGGACGGCCGAGGATGCCATTGTACGGGAGGTTGAAGTCGGCGACGTCGAAGACGACGCTCTCCATTCGGAAGTTGTCCCTGGTCCCGAAGGTGACCATCAGAGACACCTGCCCAAGGGGCACCGTAAGGCCCAAAGTGACGCCATGGAAGGGCATCGTCGGCTTCAGGCGCCCGGCTGGTAACTGCATTTTGCTAAACACCTCGGGGGACAGGAGGTTAAGGCCTGCGCCCCCGTCGATCAGCATGCGAGTTACCTTAATATTGCACACCGTCGGGGAGACCACCAGCGGGAGATGGCCCACACCCGAGGTGCTCTCGGGATGTTCCGAGTAGTCGAAGGTGATTGGGGCCCCCGACCACTTAAGCGGTCGGGATGCCCTGGCACTCGGGGTGGCCGAGCACACTTCTCGCGCCATTAGCTTAAACTGGCGCCGAGAGGCGTGCGTTGAGACACCGCCATTGATGCAGGCGACGGCTTCGGGTTCCTGGAACCCGAGGCCGTCCTCCTCGTCGTTGCGCTTGGTGCCGCCATCCTCGCGGCGCTCCTCGCACTGAAGCTTGTTCTTGTCGGCGAGGAATTTCACGGTTCGGCACTCCGAAAGATCGTGCCGGTCAGTGTCATGAATCGGGCACCATCTGCCGGCACCCTGGACGGGCGCTCGGGATGGCTTTTTGCCGCCGCTTGCTCCTTCGCATGGCGGCTTGCGCGCCTTGGCCTCGGCTGCCGCAGCAGACTCGGGTTTGCGTTTCTTGTTCTTGCCCTCCCGCTTCCCGGGAGGACGCGAGGAACTTGCGCCGTCGAGCGACGGCTGGTCGGGACGGGAGTCATGCCATGCGCGGGCCTCTGCCGCCTTGGCGCACTTGTCCGCGACGACAAACAGCTCCGCCGTGGACTGGATGTCGCGCGTGCCCAGCTTCTCAAGCATCTTCTCGTCGCGCACTCCTTGCCGAAAGGCGACAATAACTGCCTGAGGGGTAATTTTGGGGATAGTGTTGCGCACCTGGCTAAAACGCTGGATGAATTGCCGCAATGTCTCCCCTTTGTGCAGCTTGAGCACGTGTAGATCACTCTCTGTGCCCGGGCGCTCGAAGGTGCCCTGGAAGTTGGCCACGAACTGGTGGCAGAGTTCCTCTCACGAGCCGATTGAACCCGCAGGGAGGTTCATGAGCCACGAGCGGGCAGAGCCCTTCAAAGCCATGGGGAACTAGTTAGCCATTGCCTTCTCGTCCCCCCTTGCCGCCTGGACGGCCGTGGTGTAGATCTGCAGAAACTCCTCCGGGTGGAAGGAGCCGTCATATTTTTGCGGCAACTCGGGGCGGAACTTATCCGGCCAGTTGACGCGGCGAAGGTCCGGGGTGAAAGCCTGGCAGCCCTCTCCGTATAGCGGCGTGCTGGCTTTCGCCACCAGTTGTGCCCGGGCGTGCCCCGGAGAGCGCTGACGGCTTGCGACAGGGCCAGAGGAGGATTGGCCCTCCTCTACCCAATCGGCGCGCCGCCTCTCCTGGTGGCGCTCGATGGTGACGCGGGCGTCTTCATCCTCCCTTTGCCGGTCGAGCCGATGACGAAGATCGGGGCAACGACCTCAAGGGGAGGCGACGGAACGATGGAAACCGGAAGGCAGTTCCCTTGCCCCAGCACGCGAAGGACGCGGCGGGGGTGGCGGCAGCGGTGCTGCAGGGGCGGCCCGGGAGTCGCCATGCCTGGAAGAGGTGTGGGAGCTCCGGGCCGCCTCCTGACGGTGAGCGGTGGCCACCAGGTTGGTTACCTCCTGGAGCCAAGGGCCCACAGGAGACATCCCTTCCACCTAGACGGGTGGGTGCCGGAGGAGAAGCTGTGCAGCGAGAAGCGCGCCGGCAGCCTCCTGCGGCGGGTCGAAGTCCAGCCGGCGTCGTACCGGCTGGGGGATCTCAGCGACAGAGGGGTCGGCTTGCGCCTCTCCCGCTGCCGTGTGGCGGGACTGCGATGAGGCGCCACTGGGCGCGGCACCGTGCTCTACCACCAGTGTCGGCGCCGATAGCGCGGCGGGTGAAATCATGGAAGGAGTGGGCACCCGATGCCCCCTCCGGGGATGCGGTTGCTGACTGGCCATGGAGGAAGTAGCTTCGAAACCTTGACCTCCCCTACCTAGCGCGCCAGATGTCGACGACTAAACACCGGCGTCGGTGGTCCGGAAGGACCCCCTTTGGGATTCGGCCAGGGAGGAGCTGGAACAGAAGCTACGATGTGTACAGGCCAGGTTTTTAGCAATGGGAAAAACAGAGACAAAGATTTATCCAGGTTCAGGCCACCGCGGAGGTGTAAAACCCTAGTCCTGGTTTGGTGTGTATGTGTATTAACCGTCCTTAGAGATTACAAAGCCCTTGCCTGTTCTAAGAGTGTTCTTCTCCAAGGAAAGATCTCACTGAAAAGATCAACCCAGAAGTTTTTCGACTAAAAAAGAGTCTAACCTTTTGCATGGCCACGGTTCTCCCCTTATATACCCGGGGGTTTACCACAGTGGCCTTAGGGCATTAATTGCAGCGGACGCGCTGCTTATGCGGGGGGGCGTGGGTACGCCATGCCGGCCGCCGAAAGTTGCTGCGGAAGAGACATCCGCTGACAGGCCAACCTCGGAAGTCGGGTCTTCATCATGAGCCAAAATGCACTGGAAAGGATTTAACGGGCAAGCAACCCGCCACGGAGACAACCACCCGGGCCCCACGGGCCCAAGGGATGCACCTGGGCGTGTCGTACCATGCCCGAAAGTCGTAAAGTGTGTCAGATGATAGGTGACAGGACTTATCACGTCGGTGGACGCCTGCATGGGGCCTGGAGCGGGCATGCCTGCTGACGGGCATTAATGGCGCTGGACAAGCCTTAAATGCGCCTGACGGGACACGTGGAAAGGGCCCGTCGTGGCCCCTCGGAGAGCGCCGTGAAAAACCCCGCCACGTGTACTGATGGACCCACAAAGAGTCCTCGGGGTAAAGGTCCCCGAGGGGTGCTCGGGGCGCCCGGCCACGCGGCACCGAGGGAGGAAGCAGGCGGCACTTGGGGTAGGACCCCTGAGGGGTGCTCGGGGCGCCCGGCCACGCAGCACCGAGGGAGGAAGTAAGGGTGCTCGGAGTCCTCAAGCTCGGGGAACCCCGAGCTTGCACCCCTGACCGCTCGCTGCAGGTGGGCCACTTGACTAGACCCGCAGGGGCCAAGCGGATACAGCGCTCGGGGGGCAAGCCCCCGAGCGCATACTCCCGATTCTCGCGCCCCTTGGGCGACGTGGCATCGAATTTGGGCCCATTTGTCGGCGGCCCAGGGGACCCTAGTTCCCGTATCGCCGACAAGTGCCATTCTGACAAGCATCTTCACAATCTTTATCACAGTTTCTTGTATAGGTGGCAGAATTTTCTATGACATGATTATTAGACTTTGCTATCAAACCAAGGATCTCAACTCTTTCATATACTTGGTTCAAAATTCGTGGCAATAAAAGGCAAGAAGTTTATAGACCTTCTGTCTGTGCCAACGAAATAATATCTGATTCAATTTCTTCAGCAGCTGATGGAAAGTGCTCCCGTATAAGCGGGAGAAAGTTGCATAAAATCGCACCCTCTTCAAAAGAGGTAATGCTGTAGAGAATATCGTAAGAAACAGTGCAATAATACACCTTTCTATTTTAGAAGAACTGATACATTCTCCAAAGCCAAAATTACCGTGGTTCTACTGGATGCTTCTCTCCATCAGAATCTACTTGGACAGCGTCATAAAGATGGTGTTGACGACAAAATTTGGCAGTACCCCCAAATGGCCCAAGTACGTTGGGTAAGGTTTACAGCGTTACCGAATCGTGGCCCACGCCAAGTGGTTTGCAGCGTCTTCGAGTCCCGAGCACTCATATCCCGAGTTCTCATGCTCCGCTATGGTCCCGACCACAAGAATGTTCACAGAAGATCCCGAGCAATGCTCCCGAGTACCAAGCATTGACAAAATCCGAGTGCCGAACCACGAGCTCCCCATGTCCCCGAGTACTCGTGTTCTTGAGCACTCGTTTCCTGAGTTCCCGTGTTCCCGAGTACTCGCGTTCCCGAATGGGTCCGAGTCGGATTCCAAATGGTGCGCCCGAGTTCCAGCAGTGCCAAGTCGGTGGCCGAGTTGTGACATTCTCGGATTATCCTACAGGTGGGCCAAGGCACCGGGTTTTAAGGTGAAGTCTTTTTGCGCTCGGAGCCTTAACTTGGGACGCAAGGAACAGTGGCTGATCATGGCGTTTAAAGGAAAGCCCGAGATTTGGAAGGATTTCCGGTTCACATGGAAGGATATATCATATACAAGATGGGGTCTAGATCACGGCAGTCAAGGTGATCAGAAGATATGGAAAGTCACTCGGTTTAATTGGAAAAGTATCTCGTGCACAAGGCAGAGTCCTGATCGTAGCAATCGGGGTAATCATAGATTTAGGAAGCGACTTGATTTGTATGGAAAGCTATATCATGCACGAAACAGAGTTGTATTCCAGCCCAAAGACCGGGCGTACCCTATAAATATGAAGGGTATATGGCCGATTGAGGTGGAACTCTCCCAATCGACGCATTCAATCTACTATCTTTTTATTCTTCATCCTTGTTATCTTGCTTTTCGTTCTTCGCTGTTCTTCGTGTTCAACGGCAGCGGACCTCGAAGCTCTGAGGACGGTCAGGCCGACTCAGAGCAGCCCATAGCCGCCGCATTCCCTGACGGGGTCCCTCTCGGGGTGTGGGGCTTCCGGTTCCCAAAAGCACTCGCCGACGTGTCTTGCTTATCGCGCTCCCGGCGAGTCTCCCCCGGCTCCGTGTCCTGCGTGTCGCGCTCGGCGTCGGGGGTACACGGTGACGTGTTTGTGTGCGAACAGATGGCATAGTTCTCTTAGCGTTTCATCAGCCTCAATCTTGTCTCCTTTCTGACTCCTCCATGTTTGTGCAAAACGAGCATTTCTTCCTAGATCCTATCAAGGTTTAGCGAATAAAACCTATAAGATACTTGATAAACAAATTCCTTGTAACAACCCCAAGTTTAATTATTGCTAAGTGTGCATCATGGCATGAGAAGGATTAAAATTTTTGAATTGAAATTTGAAATCTTAATCGGGGGTTTTGATTTGGTTTGAATTTGAGCAAAAAAATCAAAATAGAAATTCAAAAAGGAAAAAGAAAAAACCCTTTTCTCCCCCCGAACCCCCGAACGTGTCTCTTTTCCCTCCTCGGCCCATTCCCTCTTCTCTCCACCACGCGGCCCACCCGGCCTGCTTTTTCCTCCGTCATCCTCATCCTACCCTGCCGCCTACTCATCCTCATCCCCCGCCACCGACGCAACGCCGCCCTCCCCCAAGTCGCTCGCATGGCAGCATCCGGGAGCGTCTCGGCCACCTCCTGCTTCAGCCTCCATCCCTACCACCTCTCTCCCCCCTATTTAATCCCCTCCCCGACCGGCGCCGTCCCTTTTCTCTCCCCGCGCTCTTCTCTCTCTCATGCTTGCTAGCCTGTCACTGAGCTCCTCGCCGCCGGCCATCGCCTTCGGTCACCGCCGGCTCTCCCGCCTTCGCTCTCTCGCCGTCGCTGCCCCATTTCCCTTCTCAGTTGTAGCTCTTCCTCCCGGTGCTACCGAGCCGGAGCTCGTCTACACCGCCGTCTCCCCGAGCCACCCCGCCAGAGTTCCCATGCCGTCCCGCCTCATCGCCGCTTCGCCCTAGCCACCGCCTCGGCCGCTGTTCCGCTGCCGCTTCCCACCTCGCTGCCGGAGCCCGCCACTTCATCTCGGTGCCCTGCTTGCCAAACCTCCTCTGCCGAAGGCCGCTGTCACCTCGGAGCCTCGCCGCGCCGCCCCTCCGCCGCTCCACCTCCCCGCCAGCCGTGCCCCTCTGGTAAGCCCTTGTGCCACCGCCTCTGCTACCACTCGCGCTGCACCGCCGCAGCCCCACCCCGTCGGCGGCAGCAACCGACACCCGGACAACCGAGCTCGGGCAGTTCCGACCGCTTGAATATGGTCATAATGACCGTATCTCGGTCATTATGAGCGATTAGTCAACAACCCGACCGGTTAATCACCGCATAAATGCTAATTATGACTCATTAAACCTTAACTACGATTAAGTCAATATTAATGCTATTAATCACTGTTAGGACATATTAATGACTGTTATTAATAACCAACAGTGCAATTAAGGAGTTTTATTAATATGTGCGAATGACAAATGGGTCCCACCTGGCAGAATTTAATAAAAAGATAAAACAAAATGATATATATGACAAGTGGCCCCACTTGTCAGTGACTCGGTCAACTTTGACTAGAGTTGACCATGGGGCCCACCTATTAGCCTCTGTGGTTAATTAAAATTATTTAATATTATTTTTACTGAGAAAAATACAAAAAGGGTTTAAAATTGATTAAATCATAGAAAATTCATTTTTAATCAGAAAAATGCAAATAATATATCAAAATGTTTAGAAAATGAGATCTATTCAAATTGGTCATTTTCATCCATGTTTCCATGTTAGGAAAAACATAATTGGCTAAAACTCAAATTAGAATTTCCCCGATTAGCCGGAGAATTTCGGATCGTGATATTTTGAGCGTCCGGACTTCGATTAAGTTGATTCCACTTGCATTAGTCCTTATTTTGCATCCTCTATGACATGGCATGCATTTCATCTCATGTCGATGTTCAAAATTTTGATATTTATGATTATGCCCTTTCTTTTCCGGTGTTTTTATTTTCCCCGATAGAGCCGGAAGGTCCGCAGGACGACAACCTCGATCACGAGCAGGGTGTAGTTGCAGAGCAACAAGGCAAGTAGCCCCTTTGAACATATTGCAACCACCTACTATTTACAAAGTATTAGTTGTTTTTAAAATTCATTATCGCATGTGTTCAAATTCTAGTTTTCGCTAAGTATTACCCTATTCCTGTGCATAAAACTTACTTTGTCGCTCAATCAACTCCACCACCTTCCCAACCTATCTAGAATAAGTATAGTGTGCACCTTTATGCTACTTACTATGTTGAATATGCTTTGACATGCTTAGACATGTAAAAGTCATAATTCCTTGGGTGGCAGATGAATCAATACTATTGGATGGGTTACACTGTAGGTGGGTGTTCACCGAGAGGTGTCTAATGAACTTGACTAATAATCATTGGGTTAGACGAGAGGCCATGGCTGAGAGCATGGTGGGTTGCCTCGTTTTCCCGCAAGGACCAGTTCCCGGTGTCCTTTCGAACCAAGCTTTGCGTACTTCTACAAGGGTGGGATAATGGACCACCTACGACTAAATAATTTGCCTAGACTTAGAGTATGAGCTGCATAGTTTGTCATTTCTGTTCACTGGGTGAGTGAAAAATGATGTGGTGTGGTGCTCCAATATAGGTGTAAGGGTTACACACGGTCGAGGATTGGGGATGTATCACCTGCTACAACTTATGGGACCGTGTCGTAATATCGCCGGACTGATGTGCATGGATTGGCCCGTAAGGGTGGCTCATACATAGGTCGAAAGCATTGTAATGGTCATGTTCGATCACCCTCCGCTAGCACACCTCGTGAAGTGTGTCAATTGTCGATGGCATTAGGAGTCGATCGATATGTATAGGTAAAGATGTACTCCCCAGTAGGGTTTGAACTATAAAATAGTCGTGTCCGTGGTTATGGACAACTTGGTAAGAATCCACAACGAATTAGACAACTACAACAATCCTCTAAAACTTGCCAACTCTAAGGCTGTGGTGTTAACGATTGCTTCCTCCCAGGGTGGTTGAGGAAGAATCGGGTTAGCTAAGGTGTGGTGATCTGCAGTAAGGAATGATCGTGAAGTGTTTGACTCGTCTCCTTTGAAAAGTATTCTGGTAGTCGGTTTTCATCTACTTAACTCGTATTGTTAAAAGAAAACTGGCTTTCTGCAAAATAGTCCACAATTACCCTGTTATTGATACCTGTTGCATCTATTACTAAGTTTCCTTTTGTAAGTCTTGCTGAGTACAATTTTGTACTCACCCTGCTATCGTTGATATTTTTCTTGTAGAGGAAACTATCCCTCCCGAGGGTGGTTTGTACGTAGAGATCGACGCCAACGACGACTAGTCGCTGGAAATCCCAGGCAGTGATCCTGCCCAGGGTTTGGCAGCTTGGTTTATTCTGCTGCCAGTTTTGGCCTGACTTTTTGGCTTCATAGCCATATATACTCTTCCGCTGTGTAGTTGAATTTGGATCTTCGGATCCCTTATGTGAATATATTGTTAAGTTTCAAGAACTTATAATATTGCAGTTTTTGTCGTAGAGTTACTGCTGTGATATCGGTTTGTTCTCAACTGCCTCATGTGCCCTGCGTGTATGTTATTGAATCACATGATGTGGGTAGGGTTTCAGAGTCTATATCATAGAGTTGTTAGGTTTAATCACCCCTGTGAAGTGACTCTTCTTCTGAGAGTTTGGGAACTATATCGTCCTACTCCAGCCGAGCATTAATTTGTCGGGACGAGTTCGGGATTGATGTTCCAGTTCAGTGAGAAAATAGTGAGGAGACCATATCACCCTACTTAATCTGTGCATTCGTTTGTCGGAGCAAGTTTGGGGTGACGTCTCGGGCTATTCGAAGCCATATCACTCCACTCCTCTTGGAATTGATACCCAAGGGTTGAGGTCGAGGTTGACGTTTCGATATAGCGGGTGATTTCACTTAAAGCTCTCTGTTATGGATTTTGGGTCCCGACATTCCTAGTCTCAAGAAAGTTAAGTATAATACTGCCCTCACGGAGTCTTGACCTATGTGAACTTAACAACAGGCTATGCAAAAGATACAATGTACACATAAGTTTTCCAAAAGAAAGCACAATTTGAACCTTGATCAGAATAAAGAAAACATGCATGTTTCACTTACTAACAGTCATGTATGAAATGCGTATAATCTTATCCTAGATTAGAGCCTGTTGTCTAAAAACTATTGTCCAAACCCTTCTCACCTATACTTAATTCTACTCCCCATTTAGAGTACATTTGCTTGATCTACGAAATCCATCAAAATATCAAAGTAAGCATAACAAGTTGACTATAGTCAGAATAATAGGATAGGCATACCTCATGCCTCTGTCTGGCTGCTGAACGCAGCTGGTCTTGTTTCTGTTGGCACAAAAGGGAACCATTTTAGCATTTGATCAAGTAAGTTCTTCCAACTTTTGAGTAGAATGGTACGGAAAGTGCTGCTTGACACACTGTAGTTGCTATTAGCAGCTGAGGATCTTTGAACTGCTCGAGGAGAAAATAGAAGGTTCAATTATTGAAATGGTCCACAGGGAGACCAACATAATAATTAATAAGGTAAATAACTGCAATATGTTTCACTTACTTTGTCTTGCTTGATTCTATCATTCCACTCGTTTGTCTTGCTCTTTATCTCTTTGGTGCTCGAGTCAGTATGCTGAAAAGAAACAAATGGGATTATTTTCTATAAAAAATATTATGCAATTATCCAGAATAACTACTATTAACCATTGAGCAACTGCATACGAATTCATAACAGGGACTGGTAATTCTTCTGTTCCATGCATGTAGAGTACAACTGGCAACATTTATTCTCTAACAATTTCAAGTAAGTTATTCAGCTGCCGGGAGGCAATAAAGCTCTTCCTTTATCTAAAAAGAAAAGAAAGTTGTTCAGCTGCAGTACATCAACCCCCAAAAGGCAATAAAAATGGCGCAATCAAGATCAACGCTGAGCTCTATAGTGTTCCTGGAAAGGTAAAGTAATAAGAGGTCCTGTTGCAGAGGGAGATATCTTTGAATACTAATAGTGAGTAAACACATCAACTGCCATGAGGCCACCAAAAAATGTATGATGATGCTCAACCAGTTTAACAAGAAAGAAGGAAGGAAAGATCTAATAAATATTACCAAAAGGGAGTGCAGAACATCTTCAACAGCTTCAAAATGATGCACTGTCTCAACATGTTGGACAAGAAGCTTCTTAACTTGCGGTTCCTCTGAAGCTGTAGTCACAAGAATGAAGTAAGACTTTTTTTGCATGTGAAGGAGGTGAGAAATTTTATCGTCTAAAAAACCGTTTGAGGAAGGTATATGTGATATTAGGTTCTGTTCGGCATCAAAACACAAAGACACACTCATACTATCTTTCTGCAGCAGTAGTAATTGGGCTTGCATTGTTATAGAATCACTGGAGACTTGCAATGTCCACAAATACAAGTCATTTTTTCAACATAACTGGGCTTGTTAGAAAATCTTTTCAAACACAGAATTTACTGCAAAAGAAAAGGATATGACTATTCATTAGAAATTCAAAAGAGAGGAACTAAAGTTCACCAAAAGAGAAAAATTAGTAAACCAAAAAAATAATTCAAAGAACCATCCCAAAGCAATTTGTGAGTTCTTGCTAGAGCTTCACAGTGGATGGTGTAGACATTGGAAGTTGGGGATCTTTAGGTGCTAGCATGTAAACCTCGCATGAACAATTGGATGAGATTTAAACATATGGAAGAAGTTGGATCCATCATAAATGATTTATAAGTGGTCATCTAGAAAAATATATTAATAAAGCAGTAAAGGTTGTGTTAGATATTTCACAATCATTAACTAAATATATAGCAGTCGGTAACCATTGTACTATATGTAGTGTGATGTCAATAATTCTTTTTTGTACCATATGCGTTCAAAACCATTAAAAAGAGAAGGCGAATAATAAAGACTGGTATGGACAGTTTAGCTGGCTTATTTGCCCGCTTGTGCATCTAAGTGCTTAGGCAGTAGCTTAACAGCTTACATGGACAGCTTATATACAAGATGTTCTGACATGAAGACTTGTCTTGCAAAGATGATCGAGGCACTGATTCAACCTCAATAAGATGCTCAGCACCTTAATCAATGGTTAGCCTTACAGAGATGGACTCCAACTCCAATACTAACTCAACATAGACTCTGGACTATTGCCTAATACGAACACTCTTGCCTAATGCAAAATCTGCTATTATAGAAAGAACAGGCCTACAAATTATCCAAGCATTTGTCATGCAACATGAAGAACTCCACACGCTACCAATTGGCAGACAAGATCAGCAACTCACTTTTCAAATGCCAACTCTCCAATCAACACATTAACTTCATCTGCTAGAAACTTGATGTTCAGTATAATCGTTTCCCTAGCACTGAACCATCTGGTGGAGCGTTTATTTACGGAGTAACCTAAATCTTGAAAAGATGACATACCCGAATATTCATTAACTGGATAAAGCAATTTTGGGTGGGTTTGGATGACTCCAGCTAGAACTGAATAATTGCTAAGTGAAGAAAACAGCACCATTATCCATATTGGCCCTTTTATCGGGGGTATTTGGATGGGAACATCAGAATTGTGATTCAATTCAAATTAAAATCTTGCTAGATAAAAACAATAGTCCAAAGAAACTGATGCACCATGAGCACAAAAATAAGAAATGCTGCAAAAGAAACTGCTAGGTGAGACTTCAACACGGCTGTTTTGGACGTAGTTCTCATTAGCTATTTTGGAGTCGGATACAGCAAAATCAGATATAACTAGCGCTGGGCGGAGGAGGCCTGTGCCGAGAGCGGCGATGGAGCCGTGCGGGGCGCTGGCCAGAAGAGGCCTGCAGGGGGTCGGGGGGAGGGCGGCGATGGAGGCGTGTGGGCGACGCGGAGATCGGACCTACGGGACGTGGGGCTTCACAGGCGGGGGCGCCGTGCGGGGTGCTTGGAGGCGGAGCGTAGAAGCGGGTGGGGGGAAAGCGGTGGTGGACAGGGCGGCAGAGGCGTACGGGGCGGCGGAGGCGTGCGAGGTGTAGCTGACCTGGAGACAGAGAAAAAGGGCGCGCGATCGGGAGAAGAAGTTGCGGAAAGGACGGAGGCGAAACACGCCCATGATCTCGTCCGTCTGATTTGTTTGTTAGACCAAATGGCTGACGTTGATTCTGTGTAAAATCCTAGGTAAACAAAATGTGGTGACTGTAGAAAAACTAAACTCGCACTTTTAATAGTAGTGGTAGATGGAAACGCAGAAACATTTGTGTAGTGTGAGGGAAACATTTTACTAAACCTTACGTAATAAAATTTTTGAACCAATACAATAGTGGAATGTATACAACACAATGCTAGATTTTTGGAAAACTTATGATTCAAATCGCTAGATTTTTGGCACCGTGGGCTCGTTCTGTTATGGCGACATTGAAACATTTACATAGTGAGAGGGGAATATTTTACTATAACTTGGGCAACAAATTTGTCAAACCAATACAACAACTAATGTTTCGTTCATCGGGACTAATTTATTTGTGTTTCATTCATTCGAGTATTTTATTTCCTACACAACACAACTTTGTTTCATATATAACAATCATTTGTTTCCAACGACTTGCAGCATGGGTGGCAACAGCAGAAGACGCATCGTGGGCAGCAATAGAGGAAGGCGTCAAAATTGGTGGCGTTGAGGTCCACAGCGGCCCTGTGTCCAACTCCGGCACAACCTTGAGCGATGCCTGCACCACGGCGCCACGATGCCGCCGAGCACGGAGCCCTGCCCGACGATGTACTCCACCACAGGCCTGCCACGGCACAACATGACATATCAGTACTGACTTGCATTTCGCGTGTGAACTAGCCACAGATCACGGGGTCCTGCATGTGCGTTACGTACCTACCTGGCACCCTTGATCACTGAGAACGTACCCACTCCACGCCGTCGGCGCCGGCGAACCGCGGCCCCACGAGCAGGCTGCCCGCGGGGACCTCCTCCAGCGCAGCACGGAGGACAGCGGGGGCGGCGCTTTCGGGTCTCCACGGTGACGGCGGCCATGGCATGCGGTGAGAATAGGATGTGGGGAGAGATGGAACCCTAATTAGGGTTGGAGAATTTTATAGGAGAAGATGAATGGTTGGATGAATAGTGAGAGAATGAATGGTTAGATATTAGGAGGATGAATTGCTCAAATCAGCATACCGGCCTGTAGAGTTTACCTAATGGAATATAGCTTAATAGCATCTCAGACAGATAACAGACTCCTATGATGGAGTTCCACAGTTGAAAATTACTGAACTAATTAAATAGAATTTGACAGATTTTACATTTCACGGTTCGCAAAAGAACACCGAGTATAAGACTTCTTTTTTTTTAGAGGATATCTGCATATGTTAAGATAAGGAAAACATGTACACCAACAAGGGACAGCTGCCCCCCGGAAATTGCAAGAAAGCCCCTAGAAAAAGAAAAATTACAAGCACGCTCCTGGGGCCATCTTCAACCCTGACGCCACCGCCCGTCACCTCCTCGCCGACAAAGCACCGAGCAAGCCGAAGGACGGAAGAGCCAGGAGCTTCAGCGATAAAAGCTTCAGCTGCTACAATGCCTGCAAAGAACAATAGAGGACCCAGCCTCATTAAAGAGCTGCAACAATCGTCTGCCGTGAACGGCGGCAACCTTCTATCGGAGCAAGGCACATCGACGGGGGCAAAGCCCCGATCTGCGCAGGCGGAAGCAGCACGCATCAGCTTGAGGAGGAGAAGCATCAGCAAAGACCAGAGAGCCTCCATCCCCACTGCCGGAATCCCCGAGATCCGCTTGGACACCCTGCACAACAAACACAACAAAGAACGAAACCAAACACCCACTAGCTCCTCGACGACACCAGCGAAGGCAGCGACGAGCCGAGGTTGGAGCCGAGGCGACCAAACTCCTACCACCGCCGGAAACCACGACGAACCGACGGTGGGGAAGAGGCACAAAAAGGGGCCAAAGCCGGCCCTGTCTACAAAACCGGCAGAGGCCGCGCTTCCCCCACCTCGCGGTGCCCGTAGGCTACCGGAGGCGAGGAGGAACGACGGCCTCGCCGGGGAAAGAGACGGAGGACTGAGGACGCCGGGTTACTCGCCTCTCTCTACTGTAGCAGAGAAAAGAGGAGAGGTTTCTCGGCTTCTCGGAGTATATGACTTCTGACCATATGTTCCAAGAGAAACAAAATTTACACAATCTTTTGCGATACCAGTTTCTTTATACTCATCGCTACAAAAATAAAGTTTTCACCGTAGCTTTCACCATATTGTCGTAGCTCTGCTATTCAAAAATATAATGCACATGAATACATATAAGATTGAACACCGATTACCGCATTTTTATTTGTTATCTGTAAATCCATCCGTTGTCAGCCGGGGAGGAGGGTTCCGACCGCTTGCAAGTAGAAAGGGTTTTTGCAAATTCAGTCTTTCCTCATTTTCTATCAAACTTCCCAAACATCCTTTTGATTTATCAATTTTTCTTCGCACTAAACATTACTTACGGTGGAAATTCGTGAGAGAACTGCACATTAAGGGGCCGAGAAGACACGTGTGGATGGAGGCCCATGCATGAGTCTGAATGCAACCGGATCAACCAAATCGAAACGCCAAGGAGATACACGCTCGCATGCACTATCTTCCCTCCTCAATTCCTCATCATCCGCTACCATACGTGCTTAAGACTTTAAACTCCAGTACTAGTCCCCACACGACTAGCTGAACAGCGCAGACACCAGCGTAAATACGCTCCCCTCTGCCCTCAGACCAGCCGGGTTTGGTCGTGCGCGCCTGTAACTCCAGCTACGGAGGGCTAAAGAGTTAAAAAAACTCTGGGTTTTTTAACTTCGAGCCCATGCCTGCTTTTCAGGTCCCCGTCATTCCCTGTCAAAACAGGCTCGTCCTCTATGAAAGAAGAGGCTACGGATATCTGGCTTATCAACTCTTTCTGTTTACGTCATTTTTCCTTTTCTAAGACTTGAGGGGACCTTGCACATGTATGTCAAACTATGCTTACACATAGTCATTGCTGGATAACTATACATATACATATACATATACATATACATATACATATATATATACATATATATATAATATATATATATATGTGTATGTGTGTGTGTGTGATCACACTACACTTCTAATTCACGGCATATCATATAGGGAAAATTAGATTTATGCCACTGCCGAAAGCTCGAAATCGAGATCTGCCATTACTATTTTGGGTTCGTACAAATGCCATTAAAATTTAAAAATACTTAGAGATATGCCATTACGAGGGTTTTGGGGCAATTTCGGTGAAATACAACCCCGTATCTCACACCGTATCTACAGAACGTACGAATTTGCCCCCACTGCCCGGACTAACACCTCTGGTCGCACCCGACCAGCTCGTCCATCGTCGCCGAACAGCTCATCTCCAAACACCGAATCCCTAACCCTAGCACGATGGCGAGCGCTGAGGTGAACCCTAGTGCCAGCGCACAGGCATGAATCGGAAGGCTGGTTTCACTCCAGCGACCGGTTGGGAGTCGTTCGAGGCCTCCCAGGAGCAGTTCGTCGGAGGTTGTCCACTGGTGCTTGCCGCTGCGTCCGTCGTCCCCCGCCGCGCAAGTCGTCAGTTCACTGGAGCCGATGCATTCAATTCGGAGGTACATCCACGTCGCCCTCTCCTTCCTCTCTCCCCCACCCGTTCTGAATCCCCTTGATCTTTGTCGGCTCTCCCTCCTCTCCATGGCGCTAGTTGGGAAATGGGAAATTTAGGGTTGGGGAATTTATGGTTGGCAAAGATTTAGCTACACACGATGGTTAGGGATAGGTACATGTGTTCTGCATCACATCTATGCTAGCTTGTTTAGCTCGCTTATATTTCATTCATGTTGAACTATTGTGCCTGGTGCAGATTTATCATCACAATGGTACTGGTAATGGATAACGAAGCAAAGATAAGTACTGAAGGTTGCGCATGGACAATTGATGAAATAGATGGGATAGCTAGCTCTATTAGGAAGTTAGCCTTAGTTAATTATTCACCCATGTCCTCTCCTCGCTCAAGCAAAATGAACCTTGTGCTGCATCAAATAGAACAACTTCCCATCTCCCTTGATCGAGTTGGGACGCAGTCAAAGGAGCTGCTTGAGAGCCAATTGTTAGTAACTGAGGAAGAGGAGCTCGAACAAGGTATTGGCCCAAATGATATTATCCCTAAGGAGTGTGAGAGCCATCACAGTGATGTACCAGATTTTTAGGAGCGTTGTGAAGACTGGGACATTAAATTTGATAGTGATGATTCTGGAGACAACATAAAGAAGCAGTTTTGGATCTAGAACTGTTCAATTAGCATAACTGTCCAAGTTGTATGTGTTTTGTATGGACCCTATTGTAGGCTAAACTATTGTGTTATGAATATCTTTTGTATAGATGCTATTGTATGGGTGCAACTCGGTGGCTTCAAAATGTATGTCGATGCTGAGTAATTGAGCTTAATTTCTGATTTCACAAGAACAAATCCCTTCCATCTTGGTCTGTGAATCGTTATTGTTAGGAATTTTGTTGATTAATTCAAGCAAGAATAATGATATGTAATTACTGGATTGTTATTGATCCAAGCGTTTGTTTTCACTTTCCTATTGGCCTTGATATAGGTATTTCTCTATGCACATATGTGCAGTAAGATTTGTCTTAGATATTCTTGAAACCATCAATGTATAATACTGACTTCGGAGAGCATTGAAATGCATATAAATGGCGTCTGGAACGAGTGATGACTTAACTGTTGTCTCGTACAAAAGAACTGGCTTAACTGGCTCAATAAGTTCCAAGTTCAAGTTCAAGTGATCAATAAGTTCACCAAACGAAAAAAACAAGATCGCTGGCTTAACTGAACAACAAGTTTACGACAAGCAAAAGACAATTCAACTTGAGTTCTTGTGGTGTACCCGGTTTTGAGGCCGAATACTCCCTTGTGATCACTGTATCGGTCCCTGGATCAGTAGCCGATACACACAAGTTAACCTGTGCATATTGTCATACACGTATATTACGATATAAATATAGACCGTCTAGGTCAATAGTCTGATACCTGTAGCCCAAAGACTATAAACTTGCAGCGGAATTCAAGCGGTGATGTGGCCCATCAGCATGCCATACCCGACAGGCAACTGACTGGGGTTATGCGCTAGCTGTCGCGATCGTGACCATATCTTCGGAATTGATGTTTCCTTCGTCTGGCCAAATCAACAAGCCAGGTGAGTACATGGAATGTACTCGCAAGCTATTCCCACAGGAGGAATTATACGGTAATATTTCATGCAGGGAATAGATCAAGGATTAGCTCTAACTTAGGTTGGTTGTTGTGCGAAAATGTAAGTTCCCAATCCAAATACGAGTAATAGATTCCAAGGCAGTTTTTATAATCGAAGAATATTAAAGTAACAAACCAGTATTCGAGGTAGTCTCCGCTACCTCTCCTTTCTTTCCTCAGCGGGATAGCCACGCTCATCACTGCCTACCCTTTTGGCTCCAGCTCGCACTGTCCCGGACAGCGTAGCTAGCCTCCTCTTCTGCAATTCCTAACTACCAGCCGTGTAGCATAAATTGCACCCTGTGGACACATCATGCCCACGTCCTTAATCCCGATTCCCAGCTTTCACAAACAAAACTCAGTCTAACCAATGTGTGGCCTTGCCAGTTCATGTCCATGACCGAGGACGCGGCTATTCGAATAGTTTTTAACACTCTACAGAGGTTGTACGGCTTTACCCACAAGATGTAAGTCGTCCTGGGAGTACTTTGCAAGTATACTGACAGGGGTATTACAACGAGACTTTTCACCCGTGTTCACACTAGAGCTAGACCCGCTAGGAGGGTAACCCAACTTTTGCATCCCGGATGACAAAAATGGGACTCTCCTCTTTGTGTCGGACCATGTTCCACGTACCTTGTAGAACTCTACTGAGCTTTACCCCTACGACATTGTGAGACTCACGAAGAGCTTTACCCCTACGCAGTCCCGTGGAGATCCTCTAGGGATCCCGGATCTACCTAGCACTTCACCCTAACTTTCCACGGTTCCGAGCTCTAGCATTAGACGAGGTACCAAATCAAGTCCTTCCCATAAAGGACATGTGGACGTACGGTGTGGAACTGATTTAGCGGCACTTAGGTTCGGTCCTTAATCGATTTGAGCAAGACTCCAGTTTCAACTCATCACCTCAGATAGCGACCGGCTACCCTACCATTCATTTCCTCAAGTAGCAACCGGCTACTCTACCACCTTCGAACATCCCTTAGCATTCTTGCCCGAATCCCAATTCCTCCATCATTTCATTCGGGATTTTTGGCAAACATTTTATTTTTAAAAGATTCCTCGGAATGCCTAAACAAACCGAGGGTTTTTGATCCCATGCTCAACGTAACTGGTAAAACTTTAGTTTTATCTACAGCAGGTCTAAGCACGGCTAAAGCCTATATTCCTATTATTCTGCCGGTCGAATAACAACCTACTAAGTAAGCCTAGGGTTACAAGAGTCGGATTTCCAAACCCTACGCCACATGCATCTACTAGGTGTAACTATTCTAGCATAAAATATCGTGGTACTCACATAGCATGCAAGGTTCGCAATCAAAATAGTTACGTTTCACAATTATGGAATTCAACATGATCAAGGTGGGAATGCTTGCCTGGCAATGTTTAATAGCTCGAAGCTTGGTCTGGGTACGGCGACGCTTGAATCCTTCGTCGCGAAACAAGGCAACGTTGTAACTACACGTCGGAGAACATCGAATAAGTAATGACGCGGGGAAAAAACCAATTAAGAACCATCACCCACTCATAAATCTTAGTATATATGAGCTCCGGATCTAGCTGTTTATTATGGTTTGCGAAAAGGAGAGAAGGAGATGGCTTTACACGAAATAAAGGTACTTTATCAAACGGAAAACCTAGCTTGTTTGTTTTTATTAACAGTTCTGTGTATAGATGTTCTCGGCCCTCCTACTTTAGCTTGATTCAGATGGTACGTATGAATGTTAAAATATCCTGGGTATTTTAGTAACATGATTTTTTGCAGTAACATACTAAGGTTTTGCTATTTGCGGGATATGGGTTAATTAGGGTTTTCGAGCAGGACGCTCATGCATCAATCTCAAGTCCTCAAGCTTATAGGCATATCTGGCCAGAGCATGGGGGGAATACCTTCGGAATTTACTTTGCTATGGGCTTATATGATTCTGGACTCTTAGGTTTCACGAACCTAAACGGGGTCCCGGACAATGGGGAATCACATGCGCTACGGATCCTTCGGCTTCAGCAATGTGTACGTTAGGACTTCATTTTAATTACATTAGCTAGTATTGTCTGGTTTGATTTAGCCCTCGGAAACCTTTTAGTAGGTATGCGACATTCATATCATTGTCTGGTTCATTGGTCTTGACATATACCACATGTATCTACTATTCTAAAATTAAGGATTAAAACCTAAACTCATTCCTTGCTATTCTTAACCTGAAAACTTTTGAAACATAGAAAATTTCTAAACCACTAGGTAATGTATATGTGTGTGTGTATATATATATTTTTTTTATCTGTCCAGAATCAAAGAGATTTCTCCAAAAGTCAGTTAACCTATTCTTTTTTTTTAACCGTATAGACCAAAGGGCCTTCGATTAAGTCTAAACATAAAAGAAGAATTAACATTACGGGGGCAGGCTTCGTTACTCTGTCCGTGGGCCTTGCAGGCTCCGCGGGTCCCCGTACCAGAGACCTGGAGTCTCACCTGTTGGTTCTAATTGGGCGATCTCCCCGGCTGGTTGGACGGAGTCTCCGATTTGGGTCAGCCGAGAGGAACGACAGCATCGGTGGAAGCGGACTGCGACAGCGGCAAGGACACCGCGCCGAATCTGGCGGGGCTGGTTGGAGCTAGGGGCGATTTCGGGTGGGAGTCAGAACGGGGAAGGTAGAAAGAGTGCTCCAGCTCGCGTTGAGGAGCTGCTATGGAAGGGAGGGCCCTCGGGTTGTGGCGGCAGGGACGGCCAGAGCGGCGCTTGCTTCAGTGGCGACGGTGGAGAGGATCAGGGCGGCGTGAGGGGTCCTCACCGGCGGGTTTGGCGGTGCCGTGTCAGGAAGAGGAGCTAGCGGCCGGGGACTTGGGCGTACTGGCGCTAGAGCTGGCCTCAGATTAATTGAGTGGTGGCGGTATTGGTTCTTGGGGCGACGGCGACCAGAGGGGGTTCACTGGTAGTGGTGGCTCTCAGGCGAGCTCAGCAGTTCCAGTGACAGCAAGCACTAGGGCTGAGCGGCGGGGCTCGCAGAGAAGGACGCTTGGATGGGGAAGCGGCCGGGGTGTTACCGATTGCGGCGGGCCGGCGTAGTCCCCGCCAGCGGAGAGAAGTGCCAGCGGGTCACCGGGGCTGATCGCGCCGGCTGGATTTGGGGCGGACACTCGCGGCAGTGGTGGTCGGCGGTGGCCGGCCAGCGTCCAGCAAGAAAGCGATGGCGGATCCGGCAGCGGCGAGCTCCGAGGGACGAGCAGGGAGGAGCTTGTGGCCAGCGGCGGGAGCTAGATGGGGCGGTGGCCGATGCGGGTGAGACGGCCACGGGAGCTGTGGCGGTGGTCAATGAGGGGAAGCTCGGTGGCCAGGCGGCGGGTGGCGCCCTCGGGAGGAGCGGCGCAGGAGGAGTGCGGCGCGAGGGCTGGCGCAGAGGAGGAGCCTGGGCGACGGTAGCAACCGTGGTGCAGAGGTCGAGCTCGGGCGGTTAGATTCTGCCGGCGTGGTTCGCCGGAGCACCCGGGGACAAGAGGTATGGAAACCGGTTCGGGCATCGATGCCGAGAGCAAGAATGTGGGAAGGGAACCGAATGCACTGGCGGTGAGATTGAGTGAGCGTAGGGGCTTGAGCTTTGGTCTGGATGCTAAAGCGGCTCACTGGAGCTTGGGGAAGAGAATGGGGAAGGAGAGCTTGGGTATTTGGGCTTCAGCCGTGGAGGAGAATCGGCTTGAGGGAGATAGATGCAGAGAGAAGCACGGGAGGTTGGGAAACTCGAGGGATCATCCTGCCGCGTTTGTTGATGCTGGCGGCAACTTAGGCCGGCCGCGGCGGTGGTCGAAGCGCTGATGCTGCCGGTGAATGGGGTGCGGGGAGCGGCTTGATTCGGTTTAGAGCGGCGAGAGGGAGGTCGAAGGAGCTGTAGGAGCGGGGCTGTAGCGGCACCGGAGAGTGGGGACCGGCGGCGGAGAGAGAAGCTCCGGCAATGGCAGGCCTGGGCTCAGGAATGGAGCCTTGGGGAGGAGCTCGAGAAGGAAGAAGATGGAGAGAGGTGAGCAGCTCTGTTGGTGCTAGAGGAGATTGGTGGGGAGGAAGAAGGCAGGGAAGCTCAGCGCTTGGGGAAGAGGAAGGACCAGGGAGGGTGACCTGCGGCTTAGGGAGCTTGGTTGCTAGAGTAAATGGAGATGGAGTTAAGAGAGCAGGTGCCGTATACTGTAGATGCAGTGAAAATTTGGCACCGAATTTAGGAAATGTGCATGCGTGGCTCGGTGCAACAGGATGGAGCAGTGTTGGGTGATAAAGAGAGAGAGGGAGAGAATTAATGGGGGACGAAGAAACATAGGGAAGAATACAACCTGCTTGGTTTTGAAGGGAGTGACCGAAGGGAGCACATGGCCGGTGCTGTGCTGATGAACAAAAAAAATTAAACACCGCAGTTGCACCAACTGGGTGGCGTGTCAACGCTAGCATCGGCGGGAATCTAGCTGAGCTTGGCCGACTGCTATTGATGAGATGAGGTGGCTGGGCTTCACAGAGGAATGGGGAGGTGGCACAAGGAGCAGAGAGGAGCTGTGCTCGGGATGTGATGACTCGTACTGCAAGAATTGAACTCACGCCATGGCGTTTAGCAGATGATGGAATATGTCGGGGAAGGTTTGAGTAAAATTAGGTCTTCCCTCTTCAGGCACACGCGCACGCCCAGGTAGCATGCGTAGTTGCCTATATGTACCAGGAGAGAGAAAAGGTGGTGGAAATTAGATGGCCACAAGCAAGGATATGTTGGGACTTTTAAGGTGTATGTGCCCATATACAATTGGAAATTTAAGTATATATATTCATAGGGTTGTAGCAGAGTTGATCAACGTGTTAGGGTTTTAAGTGTATATACCCACATACACTGAGAGTTAAGCGTATATAGGGTGGCGACGGGGCCAAAATACTGACAGGAAATCACGAGAGGTAAGACCTAGGAAAATATTGCTGGTGTGCCCGTATATATGCTTAGGACTGTGGCAGTGCTATCGATGGGTTAGGGTTTTAGAAAGGATTAGATTTAAATAGAAAGAAGATGGATTGGGAGCTCGGATCTAGGGTTTCGGAGCGTGGCAAGATGAGGAGGGGTGGTGGGAACTCTCAAGGGTTCCCTCTTCTAGATTCGGGATCGACCGGTTGCAAGGTGCCACTGACATACCAGTGTATACAATGTAGGTGTTGAGTGGGGTATCCTTGCGTTAGGGTTTTAGTGCATAAACCAAAAGCAGTATATATGTGCATATATTCACGATATGGCTTGGTGAGGTAGGTGGCAAAAGATCATGTCGTTCGGGAAAAGTTTAGGGCATATATACGTTTAAATTTTGCAAGGGTATCATGGGGTAATTAGCCGTAGTTGTGGTCTAGGTTATTCCGACTAGGAATAAAGGGAGGGGGATAAGGGTGGATGGTTTTGGCCTGATTTGCTTTAGGGTTGGAATTATTTGATGTAAAGTTTTAATCGGGTGTACTTCAGTTAGCGTTATTAACAAAGAGTTTTTGAAAGCCCTAATTTTTGAGTTTTGGAAAATCAGGGTGTGACAGTTCTACTCCTAAGCAACAATCCAATCAGTCAACTTCATTTTGGCTCCAACTTTAGGCTCAACCGTTGTGCTCGGTGCAGAAACAGAAGTGCTTGGCGCAGCCATCTTCTTCCCCTTTGCTGCAGCTCGCTTTTTCCCTTTTGCAGGTGACAACACAATGCTTTTTCCCTTTCCTGTCCCTTTTGGTGAAGTCACAGGCTGCTTCTTTTGTCCTTCTCCTCTGGATTTTGCTCTGCTTGCTGCAGACTTCTTCCTCCCCTCTTGTCCTAGAGATTTTGATGCAGAAGCTTCTTGATGTTGTGACTTTGATTGGCTCCTGGTCCTGCAAAACATGAATGTACGCATGATATTATGATGTACATGTGCAAAACAATGTTCAAATTTGTGTTACCTGACTCTGGTGGCTTCTTGTGCTTGTGCTTCCTCCTCAACTCCTCCTTCCTCAAACATTTCCTCCACCTGTTTAGGAAGCTTACAAGTTCTCTGGTGATGGCCCAGACCTTTACACCTTCTGCACTTCACAGTTCTTCTCAAAGGCTCCATGAAGCCTCTAATCCTAACTGTCCTAGGCCTACCTGCTACTCTCTTCTCTTGTACAAGGGGGTGTACTTTGAAACCTAAATCAACTTGTGGCCATTGTGTCCTATCTATCATTGATGGAATCAATCCAGCATATGCTGCTTGGAATCTCTGCACAGAGTAGTACTCATGGATGTAGTTTTCTATTTATAGTCCCCGAGCAAATAAATGCTATAGTGTGAAGGCAAGGCTTCCCAAAGATCTGCCAGTGTCTACAGGAACAAGTCCACTTCTTTAAGTCCACAACATACCTCCTTTGAACATTATCTTTGTCAAATACAATCACCTCTCCTTCTAAATCATCACTTCTACCTGGCTTAGCATTCCCTTTCAGCTCCCTAGTAACACTTTACTACTCATCTGTCTGCCTAAATGTCTTCTAACATGAAATTTCTCCATTATCAGCTGCCTAATTCGGTCCACAAGCTCACATATATTCAGACCTTTCAAATCCTTCACCTGCTTATTGAAGCTCTCTGAAATATTGTTTGTGACATAGTCAACCTTGCTATCTTCTCCAAAACCACATCTATACCAAAGTCTACCATGGTACTTCTCTAGATACTTAATAGCCTCCGGAGATACTGCCATTATCTTCTCCATGTGGTACCTAAATTTTTGTGTGGAGGCAGTCCTTGCAGCAGGGTACAAGTTTTCAATGAAGACTTTACCATGGAATTTCTTCATAAAATTGGAATACAAATACCTCATGCATTCCCTACACTCAGCATTAGGAAATACTTTCTCTACAGCTACTTCCAACCCTTTGCAAGCATCAGATGATATCACAAGACCTGGAGGAGACCCTATTGCATTATGGAGTTGCTTCATAAACCATTCCCAATTATCATTTTTCTCACTGTCGAAGACCCCATAAGCTACATAATAAAGGCAATTGTGTCCATCTACAGCAGTTGCCGAGGCTAGCTGGCCCTTATAATTCCCATTAAGTGCAGTAGAATCTACTCCTATATATGGTCTAAAGCCTTGTAAAAAGCCATCAATGCGGGGTTTCAGTGTAACAAACACCCTCTTAAAGCACAACTTATTTTTAAATTTCTATAATTCTATCTCCACTATAGAACCTAGACACTTTTCCTCTAACACTACTTTCCAATTAAACAATAGTTGAAATGTCTCTTCATATTTACCATGAAATTGATCTAATGCTATCCTCATACCTGCCCAAGTCTTGGAATAGCTCAGGCTGATCTTGAATTCTTCTTGCAACTTTTTTTGTGCCTGCTTAGCACCAGCACTTGGGTTCTCTTTCAACCAGTCTCCCAGCCTGTCAGCAATCCAGCGTTGGTCTGCCATTTTGCCCTCTAGCAATTTGGTAGTAGGACAGGTGTGCTCATATGGTAGCTTCTTGATCTGCAAAATAGTGTTCAGACCAAATAAGATTACATCGAACAAAATTATTATGCCCCACAAGCATAAGCAATTACCATAATGGTACACCCATCTTGTAGCCTAGAAGCATGTATACGCCATGGACAATCCTTATCAGAACACTTAGCAATGAATCGTGTTGTATCTGCCCTCAAACCCCCAAACTCAAAGTCATTCTTAATTGCATAGTGTCTAATAGCTTTTCTGAAAGTAACCATGTCTGGAAATAAAGCCCCCTCTTCAATTGTTGGGTTAAGCGGGTCATCCTGAACTTTCAGATCATTGGGATCATCATCATTTATAGGCACCTCTTGAGGAATATCCCCAAGAGAATCTGGCAAGTTAGTATCTGCTAATTCTGTGAATACCTCAAGAGGAGGAATATCCACAAGATTATTATCATATAGACGCTCATCATTAACACCTACATACTCCTCCTCATTATCAAAAGGATCAGTCTCTACTCCTTCTTCTGGTTGTTCCGGAGGATCTATTTGAAGTACAGGCTATTCTTGACGCTCTGAAAATAGTATTGGTTTTGCTTTTGGACCTGGGATTGGATCTACACAAACATCTACACGTTCTATTTCGTTGGTCTCTTTAGTGTGTTCTGCTACTGAGATTTGTTCCAAACACGCTGCTTCTTCTGGTTGCATGTTAGCATTAGTATTGTTAACGACTTTCACAGAGAGATCAACAAATTTCTGAGGATGGTACATATCAAACATAGCTGGAAGCTGTGAGTCATGGATTAGGCAGACGTCATCACAACGGTTCTTGTCAAAAAACCAGATATGAGTGCTCTGATTAACACCATAATCCAGAACTCTGGCTAAGTCTGACTGCAGTGCATCCACTGTTAAATGATGATGGTCTACAATCCATTTAAGAACTCTACCCTTGAAGTATGACTTCAAGCCCGACGAATGTTGACTGCTGAACCCTTCAATTTTAATGTCAAGCCTAAACCAATCGGACCCAAGCAAATCTCCCATGTTCGTCCTATAGAAGGGGAGAACAGTGTACTTATCAAATGCGAACCCAAAGCTGATGCATCTACAGAGGGGTTAAAGAACTCACAGTGAAGGGATGCGGGGCTGGATGCATCCATGGTCGCCTCGCGGTGAAGAAGACGAGATTCACGGGATACTGCTACCACCTCGCGATTAAGACGATGGCCATCACGAGCTCCAGCTGCTCGCACTAGGGTTCTCCTCGCGGGCTCTGGCTGCCGCTCACGGTGAAGGCTGCCGCTCGAGATCTATCCGCTCCGGCTGCCGCTAGCACTAGGGTTCGCCTCAGTGCTCGCCATCGCCCTAGGGTTAGGGATTCGGTGTTTGGAGATGAGCTGTTCGGTGGCGATGGACGAGCTGGTCGGGTGCGACCAGAGGTGTTAGTCCTGGGCAGTGGGGGCAAATTCATTCGTTCTGTAGATATGGTGTGAGATTCGGGGTTGTATTCACCGAAATTGCCCCAAAATCCTCGTAATGGCATATCTCTAAGTATTTTCAAATTTTAGTGGCATTTGTACGAACCCGAAAATAGTAATGGCATATCTCGATTTCGAGCTTTCAGCAGTGGCATAAATCTAATTTTCCCTATCATATATACCAGATCTCTACACAGGTACTTAATTCTTAAACAAGTATTTAGATGCGCGGTAGCTAACTAGTGGCATACATGACGGCACGAAGCAGCGAGCAAGCTCCTCCACGTACGTGCGATAGCTAGCTAGTGACATTCGGGAGAATAGACGTATAATATAGCTTAAACACATGGCTTGACATTAAAATGGCACGTCATAAAAGTCTCACGTTCAATTAAAGATTCGTGCATCGTTGGGAACAAAATTTGCCGGGTGGTCATTTTTCGCCTCAGGCTAACTACACGGCAAATGCCCTCCTCTTCCAAAGGTTTCGTGCCTTGTGAGTCGCCTTAGGTGACTCACGAAATGATATCCCAAGGCTAATCATAGCTCCATTTCTTCTCCTCCTTCCTCTAGCTATCGGCGGTGGCGGCGGAGCCTCTTTGGTGCCCTTGTTGCTCATGCTTGCTTCTCTCCTTGTGCAGCTCCGGCCTCTGCTGGTCGTGAGCGGATCAGTGTGTACATGGTGCCCGGTCATCTCGGTTGGTAGAGCTGATGTCTAGCCCTCGAGCCGTTGGCAGGGCCACCCATTGTAGGCCCTCGCCCTCCTTTGTAGCTTCAAGACGCCTCCCCTACCTCCTTGGCGGTCGGTGCACGGAAGCTACCCTCTCCTTGCGGCGAGGTGACTTCAATTTCTCCTTGTGTGGCGTTGGGTGGCTTGTCTCCATGCAGTGGAGGGTGGCCATGGCACGTATGCCTCCTCACCTCCTCATATATGTCCGAATTAACCTCCTCCTTGTCGTCTGGGGCCAGATCTCCCTTTCTAGATCTCCCCCTATTCTTGGCAACCTGGGATCAGGTGGCTGCTCCAGCAAGGCCACGGTGTTGTGGTGGTGGCATGGTGTACGTGGTTACCTCCCTGTTCGCACACAAACACGTCACCGTGTACCCCCGACGCCGAGCACGATGCGCAGGACACGGAGCCGGGGAAGACTCGCCGGGAGCGCGATACGCAAGACACGCCGGCGAGTGCTTTTGGGAACCCGAAACCCCACACCCCCGGGAGGGACCCCGTTAGGGAATGCGGTGGTTATGGGCTGCTCTGAGTCGGCCTGACCGCCCTTAGAGCTTTGAGGTTCGCTGCCGTTGAACACGAAAAACAGCAAAGAACGAAAAGCATAAAACAAGGATGAGAAGAAAATAGTAGATGAAAAGATAATAGATTGATTGTTTCGATTGTGTGTTGTTTTCAATCGGCCATATACCCTTCATATTTATAGGGTACGCCCGGTCTTAGGGCTGGAATACAACTCTGTATCGTACATGATATAGCTTTCTATATAAACAAAGATTGCTTCCCTAATCTGATAATCTTGCCCGCCGTAACCAAGAATCCATCTCGCACACGAGATGTCTTTCCTAATCTGATCAACTTAACCGTTGCGATCTGGACTTCGCCTTGTATACGAGATATACTTCCATATCAACCGGGAATCTTTTCAAATCTCGTACTTTCCTTTAAACGTCATGATCAGCTACCGTTCCTTGTGTCCCAAGTTAGGGTTCCTGGCACCAGAAAAGACTTCACAATGAACAACTCAGTGCCTTGATTCCCTTGCGAGATAACTCGGGAATATCACAACTTGGACGAGCCGGCACCGCTGGAACTCGGTCATGCTATTCATAACCCGCCTTGGACCTACTCGGGACCGCGAATGCTTGGGGACGCGAGTACTCAGAAACACGAGTGCTCGGGAACGCAAGTACTCGGGGCACGAGTGCTCGGGAACGCCCGTACCCAGGGACACAGGAACTCGGGAACACGAGTGTTCGGGAATGAGTAC
This sequence comes from Stipa capillata, assembly GCA_019208055.1. Lineage (NCBI taxonomy): Eukaryota > Viridiplantae > Streptophyta > Magnoliopsida > Poales > Poaceae > Stipa > Stipa capillata. Next base: position 125,319 of record JAGXJF010001380.1, on the reverse strand, counting down.
TCGGGAACACGGGAACTCGAGTGCTTGAGAATGAGTATTCGGAGATACGAGAACTCGAGATCCAGTACTCGGATACATTCGGCACCCGGGGCGCTACCCGGGGACCAGGATCCTTTGCGAGTATCTCCGTACTCGGGACACCGCAAGCCGCTCAGCGAACGCCACGACTTGGTAACACTGTGACACACGTGGCGCACCGGGCTACTCGGGGCGCTGCCAAATTACTTCATCAACACATGCCCTCCTGTTTTCGGTATAAAGATGTGTTTTTACCGAAAACATTGTGACAAATTCTTAGGACGATGTCATTAGACGATGATTTGACTAACATTCTATGCCCTAAGTATTTAACATCTCTTGTATATTATCTCATGTTCTTTAATTGATGCATGATCCAATGAAACCCTAACTCCAATATATGCACTCTCGGAAAATCATAACCAAAACCCTAGAACTCCGAATTCGATGAAACCAATTCCGTCAGATTCATATAGACATCCTCTACGTATTAGGATGCATATCATGCATATTTGGATCTTATTACTTGCTAGTCTTAATTGAATTCCTTTTTATTGCTTCGTTTCAGTATCCTGGGTTCCAAATTTATTAGAACCGAGCACCGAGGAGTATAACGAAGCCGATTACTATTGTGATCCAGAGCAATCCCAGCAAGGCAAGTTCACAAAAATACTTGCTAAGATTCCCTTAAGTTTATTTCATGCCTTGCTATTGGTTAAGGTTAATTGCTAGCTTGTATTGTTGTAATGATTGCAATGTGTTAGTGATGGCGAATCACTAGTATTGCTAGGTTCGAATGTGTTGCAAGATCAACGAGGATCTTTTAATCGGACTAATGCAATATGAAACCCCTAATGGTGAGATGTGAGTGCCGGGGTACTGTCACCTACAGATTGATCAATCAGGTGGATTTAACCTGATTCGATACCGGTGTCATAGGGCTTTACCTGTCACCCACGGTGGAAGACTTACCGCAATGATCGGGTAGTCGAGGTCGGCCAACCTCGAACTAACGGCATTCCGGAAGTGCTTCCCTTGGTCAAACCTTGCCTGGTTTGCTCAGAACATTTGATATAGTCTTGTTTGACTATCTTTAAATCACCCCAAGCTTGTTTGACTTGATGTGATTATTGGGTATGAAGTTCTTGGTTGAATTGATTCATATTCAAATTTGAGGATAAACTTGTTCATGTGATATTCATTGATAGGGTTTTATCAATATCGTCCATGTTGTTATTTATCATGCCATGGTGATATACATGTTAGTAATTGATTCCTGATTAATAGCCTTGCTGAAATTGACACGGGATGAGTATATAAATATGGCTTGCAAGTACGAAAGTACTTACGGAATTCAATTCCGAACTTGTTGCAGGAGATCCCAGTATCGGTGAGTTTTATGACGAGGGGAATGATGTTTCGGATACTTAGCTTAGCGTTATCCTTTCTGGTCATGATAATGTGGGTTATGACGATGTTTATGGAGGTGGCGTGGCTGCCATCTCAAGGTTCACCTTTTGAGTTCCTTGCTGTTTTTTTTTAAACTTCGAAGCACTGTACCCAACCTTCGAGTTGGAAGTTATATGCTTTAGAACCCCTCTCGGGTAAGTGAATACTTATGTATCTTGTAATCCCTGCTCCATAGAGTTTGAACTGTGATATGAAGTTGTTATCTGTGATCGAACCATGTACAGTGCGTGTATGTTTGAAGTATATGGGATCGGTCGTAAAGAAGTGTCGTCTACTCTATTGCTCACTATGTGAAGTAACTCTCGATTGAGTGACCCGCTAGCTGAGGTGCAGTGCCGGCTAGGCAGGGTGTGGGCTATCGTACCGGGCTCTCGAGCGACCCACTAGTCATCAGACTAGGTTAGGGTGAGGGTACGATGGTCGGGCTCCTCCGAATTTGCCTCGCTTAGTGCCTTAAGAGTAACGCCAGTTCTTTACCGGGTTTGGGAATTGTATGTGGTTCTGGGAAGTTTAGTCGTTTCTGGCCGGCTTGACCCACGGTGATAGATACATACGACGTAAGTGCGTATGGTATGTGGGTCCGCTGTCGGGTTACCCAACGGTGATAGATACATACGCCGTATGTGCGTATGGTATGTTGGGTGACTTCTCGGTCTTTGGCGACTAGTCATTCTCCTAATCAGATGGAATTCCCAGGTCCGTGACATGTGTTATATTGTACTTCCTAAAATGATATAATTCACAAAGAATTTTTAGATGTCCGTCGAAGACTTCCTCGTGTGTATTAATGCATTTATTAAACTAGCGTTAATTGACTATCGTTTAAATTCTCTTATTAAAATACTACATATTAATGCATTTTGGACATGTAATGAGAATATATGTTTGTATGTGTGGAATAAGAAGATGAGATGCAACTCGTGTTGTATTGATCACTAGGTGTTACTTATACATGTACAGCAGTCCACAAGCTAGCTAACTAACTCCTAATCGCATGCATAACAAGAAAGGCGAAAGACTAGGTATCCAGCTGTGGAACCAGTTGACGAGTTAAGCCGCATGCGAGACGTTGTACATCAGCATTCCAACACCCTGCGCAGGCTGCATGTGCGTGGCCACTGCGAACACATAGGCTGTCACGGAACTGATCAAACAAACTTTTTGGCAATCCTTTAGTCATTATATCGGCGAATTGGTGCGACGTCGGGACATGTAGGACTCGTAGTTCGCCAAGAGCAACTTTCTCGCACACGAAGTGGATGTCTATCTCAACATGCTTCGTCTGCCGATGTTGAACTGGATTGCGAGAGAGGTAGCATGCCGAGACGTTGTCGCAGTATACCACGGTAGCCTTGCTGCGAGAGACACCGAGCTTGCCGAGTACTTGCCGCCAGCACTCAGCGACAATGTTGGCGACGGCTCTATATTCTGCCTCGGTGCTGGAACGTGAGACCGTGGGTTGCCGCTTCGAGGACCATTCGATGAGCGTGTCGCCAAGAAAAATATAGTACGCGGACGTTGACCGACGCGTGTCCGGGCAGCCGGCCCAGTCTACGTCTGAATACGTGATGATGTCACTGGACGTAGAGGCCGTGATCTAAAGTTCGAAGTTAGTTGTGCCACAAATGTACCGAAGAATACGCTTGACGAGGCTCCAATGGACGTCGTGCGGCTCGTGCATATGGAAACAAGCTTGCTTGACGGCGTAAGCGAGATCTGGTCTCAACAGGGTGAGGTACTGGAGAGCACCCATGATGCTCCTATAGAAAGACGCGTCGGAGGCAATTGTGGCAGACGCAGTGGACACCTTCGGCTGTGTGTCTACCGACAGGGACGCCGGTTTGCAATTAGCCATGCCAGTGCGTTCAAGAATGTCAGTGGCATACTGCTCCTGAGAGAGAAAGAACCCCACTGGAGTGCGACAAACCTGTACACCAAGGAAAAAATGCAACGGTCTTAAGTCTTTCATGGCAAACTCGGAGTGGAGATGATGAACGAGCTGGTCGAGGAAGTGTTGAGTGGAGGCCATCAGAATGATATCATCGACATACAGAAGAAGATACGCTGTGACATCGGCTCGCCGGAGGACGAACAAAGATGAGTCCAACTGCATGGCGAGGAAGCCAAGCGATTGAACGAAGTCGGCGAAGTGATTGAACCATGCTCGCGGCCTGTTTCAAGCCATACAGGGATTTGGCAAGGAGACAGACGTGAGATGGGTTGTCCTAGTCGATGAATCCGGCCGGCTGTTGAACATAGACGTGTTCGCGTAGATTGCCATGCAAAAATGCATTCTTCATGTCCAATTGGTGGACCAGGCACCCGCGTGAGGTGGCAAGATGGAGAACATTGTGTATGGATGCCAGCTTGACGACGGGAGAAAAGGTCTAAGCGAAATCGACGCCAGGCCGCTGTGAAAATCCATGCACGACCCAACGGGCTTTGTAGCGCTCCGGTGTGCCGTCCGAATGAAGTTTGTTCTTAAAGATCCATTTGCCAGATATGACATGAGCACCGCGTGGGCAAGGCACAAGTGACCATGTCGCATTAGTTCTCTAAGGCATCGGACTCAGCTTGCATAGCGGCCTTCCAGAGAGGATCACGGAGCACAGTGCAAACAGATGTCGGAGGAGGAGGTGGTTCAGAAGTGGAAGCAAGATTGGCGTAGCGTGGATTAGGCTGATGAATTCCAGCTTTGCTACGTGTAACCATATGGTGCGTAGCGTGAGTGAGTGGATCAGATGGGACAGGTGGGATTGAACTGTCAGACGTGATGGCGGCTGGGACATGACAATCTGCTGGTAGTGAACTAGGCACACAAGGCAGAGGGGTAGGTGGTGAGCTTGTGGGATCTGTGGGAGGTGGCGAAGGCTGCGCCGCAGCCGAGGCAGTGTGCACTGCAGGGCGATGTGCACGCGTGGTCGGTACGTGGATGTGGACGATGTTAGGTGGGCATGTGGGAGACGTTGGTGGTGAGGGCTGCGTCTAAGCAGTGACCTGTGCAAAAGGAAAACAAGTCTCATTGAAAACGACGTGACGTGAGATGATAATGCGCCTGGAGGAGGGATCATAGCATTTGTAACCACGACGATCAAGTGGATATCCCAAGAAGACACAAGCAAGAGAGCGCTGAGCGAGCTTATGAGGTGAGGTGGCAGTGATGTTGGGGTAACACAAGCATCCAAATACGTGGAGAATAGAGTAATCAGGAGGAGAACCGTGCAAGAGCTAGTACGGAGTGGCATTGCCACGAACATGGCACGGACGGCGATTGAGCAGGAAGGTAGCCGTTGCCAGGGCATCAGGCCAGAATCGTGGAGGAACAGAGGCATGGAAGAGCAAGTTGCAGACACCATCATTGAGAGTACGGATGACGCGCTCGGCCCGACCATTTTTTTTGCTGTGACTCCGGGTGGCAACGAGCCGAGCCGAGCCTGCTCAAGCTTGGCTCGCTCGAGCTCGCTAAATTTTGAGCCGAGCCGAGCTAGGCTCGCTGGCACCAACGAGCCAAAGATGAGGCTCGGCTCGAGCCTAGACGAGCTTTGAGCTGGCTCGAGCCGGCTCACAAGCTCGGACGTGCAGTAGCGGCAGCTAGGGACCGTGTGGGGGCGGCACGACTGGCTGCAGCGGCCAACGACCTTGCGGGGCAATTAGCGACGGTGCGAGATGAGCAAGCGCAAGCACGGGGTGGCGACAGGCAGGAGCGGGACGGGCAGCCACGGGCAGGAGTGGGACGGGCGGCGGTGGGCAAGCGCAAGCGCGCGGCGGTGGCGGGCAGGTGCGGTTGCGTGGCGGCAGCGGCGGACAGGAGCGGGACGGGTGGCCGCGAGCAAGCAAGGGCGCGCGGCGCCGCTCCTGGGCCGAGCCTTGAGCCTCGGGCTTTTCTGCCACCCTGAGCTGTGACGTATACGGGCATGTAAGCTGGAGGACGATGCCATGAGAAGCAAAGAAAGCCCGTACAGCGTTGTTGTCAAACTCGTGGCCATTATCAGTGTGGAGAGACATGATGGGCAAGCGGAACTGCATGCGTACGAAGGCATGAAAAGAGATGAGAGTCGGAAGAACGTCCGATTTACGGCGCAACAAAAAAATCTAGACGAAGTGAGTAAAATCATCGAGAATCACTAAGTACTATTGCAATCCAAAAATTACTTAAGAGTGGAGAGGTCCAGACATCACAATGAAGAACATGAAATAGAAAACTAGCAACATTATTAGAGGGCTGAAATGGAAGACGAACGTGCTTGCCAATACGACAAGCATGGCATGAGTGAGAATCCGATTTAGTACTAAGTTATTTGAAGATAAAATGCGAGACATGGCTGCACGACCGGGGTGTCCAAGGTGGGCATGCCAAAGATCAACGGAGATGGCCAACAGAGTGTGGGGCGAAGATGACGAGCCAGATGCGCCACGAAATGGGTACAGGTCGCCGATGCTATCACTGCGGAGAAGAACCGCCCTGGTACGAAGATCCTTGATAGAGAAACTAAAACGATCAAATTCGACAGAAATAGGATTATCACGGGTGAGAGCACGCACGGACACAAGATTCTTAATCAAATGGGGAGAGACAAGTACATTTGGAAGGTGAACGGGAGAGCCATTGGTTGGAAAAGAAAGAGTGCCGGTGTGGGTGACAGGAAAAGCTGCACCATTGCCGACTATGATACGGGAATGAGAGGACATGGGGTTGGAAGAAAGAAGAGTACCAGGGGTAGACGCCATGTGCGACGATGCACCAGTGTCAAAGAACCAGTCGCTGCTGCTGGCATAGGGCACAGGCACAGTAGAGTGCTGTAACACCGAAATCAGCGTCGGCTCATATGCTGGCGTCCTGGGCAGTGGCGTGCTGGGGTGCTTCGGCGGCACCGGCATGGTGAATGCCGAGTGAGCCTACGGTGTGGGCACGTCCGGATGAGGACCAAGGACGTCGGCACCAGGGGCGTGCCAGGAAGGCATGGGCCACGCCTGCACAACCCCCGCCCAAGGGTGATAGGTAGGGGCCCAGGCCGGACGGAGCGCGTCGTGGGTGTTGCTAGAGCACGCACGACCGTCCTGCTGCTACTGATGCTTCGGGCGTTTCTTCTTGCCGTTGCGACCAGACGAGGAAGAAGAGGCCGCGGGTGGCAGCGGCGCCGACGCGGACTAACGAGCCTCAGAGCTAGAGAAGAGCGCAATGGACGCCTCGCGGGGGGCTGTGTGAGTGATGTGCCGCTCCTCCCGTTGCGAAAACCACGAGACACATGCGGAAGCGTAGATCTAAACCGAGACATCGCAGAATTAGGCAACGAGAGACACCGACGTTTTTAACATGATTCAGCCACGAGGCCTATATCCACGAGGCATGACTACGGGCGCTCCTCCCCTTTCATAACTGTCTTTCAAGTTACAACCGTGTCAAGGTTATATCAGGGTGTCTCTATTTATAGGAGACCCGGACTACCGGAGTTTAACACGGACTCCGCCCTATCTCTACTACAAGTCCAAGTCCTACTTATAACCTGACCCGAACATATATTCGACACAAACTCAACAAACTCCTCATTGGCGAATATGTCCTGCGCCACCTTGAAGTCATCTTTACATGAATCTCCGTGCACCCGTAGGATTTGGGTTTCCTCCTTTGTAGCTCACCGACCGGAGCCACCCGACATGTCTAAATTGACCTCAGACTTGTCATCCTCCACTACAGAAGTCACCATGTCTGGTTCCTTAGTGACTCCATCTGCAATAATGTATCCTTGCAACTCATAAAGATTATTTGTAGTCCTCCTTCCCTCCATCACAGTCTCTTTTCCCTTCTTGATCCTCATGGTTTTCCTGTCCTTGTCCACTTCGTAGACAAATACATCATCATGAAGGGACCCTAACGAAATCAGATTCCTCTTGTACTTTGACACATGTCTCACACCTCTGAGTAGTTACTCTCCGCCATTACTAGCCTTGATCTTGATGTCACCAACCCTGACAACACTATGGCCTGTGTCATCACCTTGGTAGACTTTCCCAAAATCACCAGACTTGTAAGTGCTGAACCACTCCTTGTTTGGTGTCACATGAAAGGAAGTTGCTGAATCTAATATCCACGCTGCTGTAGACTGATCATCAGAAAGCATGAGAACCTCACAAGTATCTTCTTCACTGTCATCACTTTTTACAACTATATTGGCGCTTGCTTTGGCCTTATATTCTGGACAATCTCTCTTCATATGTCTCCACTCCTTGCACTTGTAGCACTGCAGCCCCTTCTGTTTCCTGTTCTTTGATGACCTACCTGTTTCATGTCCTTTCCCGCTTTGATCACCTTTGACCAGCAAACCTTCAGCATGAGCATGAGACTCCACTGCATTGTTTTTCCTTCTCAAATCTTGAGCCAATAACATTGCAGAAATCTCAGCAGTCTTGGTGGTTTCCTTGCCGTACGTCAGAATAGTGACCAAATGCTCAAAGGATGGGGGTAGAGAACACAGAAGAATCATGGCCTTGTCCTCATCATCAAGTTTTACCTCTAGTCGCGCTAGATCCATCACCACTTGATTGAAGACGTTCACGTGCTCCGCAAGATCTGACCCTTCCTGCATTTTTAGCCTGTATAACTTTTGCTTCAGATACAGCTTGTTGGTCAGAGACTTGGACATATATTGAGTCTCCAGCTTTTCCCATATTCGCTTTGGCGAAACCTCATCCATCACGTGATACATCACCATATCTGACAGACTCAGCTGTATGATCCCGGCTGCCCTGACTTTTAGCTCCTCCCATGTATCATCCTCCATCTTCGCTGGCTGGACATCCTGCAAGACTTTGGAGCAACCTTATTGCACTAACAGATCTTTCACCCTTGTCTGCCACAAGACGAAATTGTTGGAGCCGTCAAACTTCGCCACCTCGAACCTTGTTGATGACGACATGTCGCCCCTCCCGAACAAATCCTCGAAACCGACCTGTTCGCCCGCTCCCTGCTTGATCAATGTCGCACCGATCTCCTCCTCTGAGCACTCCTCTTCTAAAACCCGAGCTCTTCTTCTTTTTAGAACTTGTGCTCTCCAGGTTGCTTGTAGGCTTCAACTCTTGAGATCTCGTGCCTTGAAGCCTCCCCCCAACCCCTGCTTTTATAACATTCCTTGGACCCTCAAATCCAAGCCGGACTCCTATTCCGAGTTCCTTTCCTTCCAAAATTCAGAATCCACTTCGAATTGGAGCAAAAAACAGATTTAATCCTGAAATTTAGCTGAAAAAACCTTCCAAAATATGTCCTGGGCCTCCCCAATGCATTCTGGGCCCCTCCTGGGCCTCCTGAGTCCCACCTGGGGCCTTCCGGACAACCGCCGCCCCCCCGGGCCGCTGGCGCTCGTGCGGGCCGCACCTGGGCCGCGACGCCCGCGGCTGGGCCGGCGCTCCGCCCCCGCCTAGGCCATCACGGTGGGCCACCTCGTCTCTGCCTGGGCCGCCACCTCCTAGGCCACCGCCTGGCCAGCCTGCCACCGGGCCACGCCGCAGCACCCCTTTTTTTTCCTCCTCGCTCCATCTCGTACCAAATTTTCCACAAAAATTGTGGAAAAATGCCGGCGCCCTTTTGAAGCGATTTTTCCACAACGCGCTCCAGGCTCCACCTGCCTTGTGCACATGCCGCCATCCTCCGTCTCGTACCGCTGGATTCCTCAGCACCGGCTAAGGATCTACTTGAACCTCGTGCTCTGATACCACTTGTTGCGAAAACCACGAGGCACACGCGGAAGCGTAGATCTAAACCGAGATACCGCAGAATTAGGCAACAAGAGACACCGATGTTTTTAACGTGGTTCGGCCATGAGGCCTACATCCACGGGGCTTGACTACGGGCGCTCCTCCCCTTTCATAACTGTCTTTCAAGTTACAACCGTGTCAAGGTTACATCAGGGTGCCTCTATTTATAGGAGGCCCGGGCTACCAGAGTTTAACACGGACTCCGTCTTATCCCTACTACAACTCCAAGTTCTACCTGTAACCTAACCCGAACACATATTCGACACAAACTCAACACCTCCTGTAGAAGGTACGAGCGGGCGCTGAGGAACGACGGAGGAGGGTTCTATGCGGTGAGAACAGAGATCGCGTGGCTGAATTTGGAATTGAGCCCGCACAGCATGTTAATGGTGAGACCGTGGTTGTCAACCGCGCACCGACGTCACGGAGCGTGTCGGCGAGCAGCCTCAGTCGACGGCAGTACTCTGTCACGGATAGATCACCCTGGAAGAGACTGTGGAATTCCTCTTAAGTGTAGATGGCACGCTGCATTCGGTTGCCCATGAATAGATTGTAAATGGCAACCCAGCACTCGTACGCTATGTCCGAAGACTTGAGGACAAGGTCACGGATGTCTTTGGAGACGGAGTTGTAGAGCCACCCAACAATCGTCTGGTCGAGTTGAGTCCACTCGGCGTCGTGGAGATTGAGCCGAGCGTCAGTGGAGCCATCAATGTGATCAATGAGACCCCATTTGCGAAATGCTACCATGAACAGCGTGCGCCATGCGGTGTAATTGGTCATCCTGATGTTTGCAGCCCCCGTTTTAATGGACTGGTCGCCAGGCGAAGGCCTGTGAGATTCGGCGAGCGCAGTAAAGGTTCTCTCTGGCTTCGGCCCTAGTGGGTTGGCTGGCCTGAAAGAGCTGGCGGGCAGAGATGTGGTCGGATGAACCTCGGCCGAGAGCCCAAACCCCGTTTTTATAGGGAGGTTTTCCCTGTTCTGGGGTTTCCACAGAGATGGGGTTGTTTGTCGGTGTCATGGCTTGTTCCCCATGTCTGGGCTTTGTCATATGTTTGACGATGGAGAAAGCCTGCTCCGTGGTACGTGTTCGCTTACTTAACCCACCTTACCAACTCTTTTTGTTTTTCTAAATATTATAATTTTACCTTCCAAAAAGAATTTGTATGTTTCCCCTTGACTAACACTATGTTAATGGTCTGCATTCTAATCTCTCGTTATGTCAATGGTCTGCACTCTAATCTCTGGCCCTTCCTTTTATTTTTCTATTTCGTATTTTATTTTTCTCTATTGAGAATTCATTTTCTTGTTATTTTTCACAAACACCTAGTACAGCATAATACCACATGGACTTTATTGCACAGAACCACCACAATTGGGGCTAGGGTTTCATAAAACTACCGGTTTTTATTTATTTTTTTATAAAAAACTACCGGTCTCTAGGACGCCCGTTGCAGATTGCATTAATCGCTCAGTGACCACTCGTTGACACCTGTTCTGACCAGTGGGGCCTGCCCGTCATGCTGACATGGCTCGGGGTAACGGTTCGTAGGCAGCGGATGTTAGGTGGCTCGGTGGGGCGGTTAAGTGGTGATTCGCGCACTCTCCCGCCCATTCCGCTCACTCTCCCGCCCATTCCGCTCACTCTCCCGCTCTCACTCTCCCGTGGGGATGGCGACGTCGAATCCCGGCGGTGGCGGAGCCAATGGTGCGGGCAGCGGCGTCCAGGACTCCGAGGTGGACGACTACTGCGGGAGCTCGAGCGTCTTTCAGCCGTCGCAGTCGCTGGCGCGTGCGGCAGCGGCGGCTCTGGCACGAGTGGTGGTGGCGAATCTGACGCAGAGCCATCGCTAGACGTCTTCTTTGTGTGGCATTGAGTAAGTTCTCCGACCCAGAGCTCTATTACCCGGTAGTGGAGGTCGATTTGGGGGTTACGGTTTGCGAATTTGGGGTAGTACTCAATTTGGGGATTTAGGGTTTCTAAATTTCCATTTTTATTTGTTTCTCGGTGTAGTTTGGACGACGAGATATGGGATATTGGATTTCATTTTCATGGCCATGATAATTTGGAGAGAACCCTGAGCCGTTCGGACATCACTTATCTGAATTTGTTAGCACTGGCTGAGACAGAAGGTTATGGCTTGTCTGATTACATGTATTATGTTAAGGAGGAGGGTAAAGGCGTGGCAGGGTTGGAGATTGTTGATGGCATGGCAAAGGTTGAGGAAATGCTGCTCAAATATGAGGATAAAAAGATCCTTAATTTGACTGTCATGAAGGGCAAAGTGTGACGTACCCGGTTTTAAGGCCGGATAAATCTATGTGATTACCTTACTAGTCACATGATCAGTGGCTAGTACACACATACACTTAATAACATAGTCATACATTACCGAATATTATACAGATATAGAGCCATTATGGTCTCAGATACACACAAAGCCGATTGGCTGAATTAAAGTCTGCAGCGGAATAAAAACACGTAGATAAGCCCGTCAATATGTCTATCCCACAGGCAACTGACTGGGGTAATGCCCTAGCCTTCGAAGTCACTGTCATCGGTGTCGGAGTATTCTTCTTCTTCGCCTAGCCATATCAACAAGCCAGGTGAGTACATGGAATGTACTCACAAGCTTTTCCTCACAGGAATTTGATAGTAGCTATATTTCATGCAATGGAGTTCAAGAAGGAAGCTTTATCCTATGTTGCGGATTGTGCGGAAAGTAAGTTTTCAGTTGAACAATAGTATAATAGATTCAAAAGCAGTTAGAAAACAGTATTAAATTGTCTGATCATAACATCATATGTGGCGGCATTTGCCACCTCTTTTTATCCCAAGGCCAATAGCTCCGTCTACCGCCTTTTTCCCTTTTTCCTGAGTTCCCGTCCGTAGTACCCTTGTAGTACGACACGGTCCATCTTTAGCAATTCCTGGCTACCAGGCTGTAGCATTAATTGCATCCTGTGGACATGTCACGTCCACGTCCTTAATCCCATTGCCCAGAGTTTACAAACAAAACATAGTCTAACCAATGTGTGGCTTTGCCAGATCGTGTCCATAACCGAGGACACGGCTATTCGAATAGATTCTAACACTCTGCACAGGTTGTACGACTTTACCCACAAGATGTAAGTCACCCTGGGTACACTTTGCAACGTATACTTACATGGATATTACAACGAGTCCTTTCGCCCGTTTTCATACCAAAACTGGACCCGCTAGATGTTTTACCCAACTTTACTTCTGTCTCCAGACTCTAAAATGGGACTATTCTCATCTTTGTGTCAGACAACTCCCTACGCCATGCGGTAGAGGCCCTCTAGGACTTTAACCGCCTAGTCACATACTCCTTACTGCCCACGGGTCTGAACTCTGATATTTGACGATAGGCCAAGTCCTTCCCATAAAGGACATGCGGACGTACGAGGGTGAATCTGGTTTAGCGACACTTAGGCTCGGTCCTTGATTGATTCGAGAGGGACTCCATATTTCCACCTTTCATCCAAGTAACACATGCTACACCATTTCCCATACTCCTCTTACCATTCCCACCCGAATCACAAACCTTTCCTTTTTGGTTTTGTTTCGATAAATATTTTCAACATCCACCTTGGGTGACACACGTCACCCCAAGGGTTTGATTTTTCCCAATTCCCAGAAATAGTGTTCCAATATCCGTAAAGAGTTTTTATACTACAGCGGGTCTAAGCTCGGCCTACAGCCTATATATCTAGTATGCCACCGGAACTACCATGTCTAGTGACTTAATGCTAGGGTTACGAGGGCACATGTTGACGGATCCTAGGCCATGCAACTATAGGGAATATCTATCCTTATCTCAACATAGCATTGATACAACATAGCATGCAAGTTGGTAAACAAAATACTTATATTTCTCACTTATAAGTTTTAACATGGTCAAGTGAGGAAAGCTTGCCTGGCAACTCCTGGTTCTGCTCCTGGGTCAGCTCCTGGTTCACGGATGTCTCCGGCTCTTCCTGGCGTGCGTACCTTACTCCGTCAACTATACGTAAAAGGGAATCGAATAAACAACAAATTGAAGTAACACCAGTAAAGACTAACTTGACATACATGCAAAGAAGATGGCGCTATCGTGATGAGGTGCTAGGCCTCGGGGTTTTTGATGATGTGGAATTCGGGTTCTCGAAAAATGGATCCCTTCTTTGGTCTTCGAGCTTTCGGGTTTACGAACAGGTTATGGTAGTATTTAGAGAGCTTACTTGAAGGGCTTGAGCTGTTCATAGGTTTTTAGCTGGTTCTGTTCTACATGAGAATTAAGGAGGGAGAGATATTGAGTTCCCTGATACATGGCGTATGGTATGGATATTAGGTTTCAATATTAATGCTAGGCATTTTTTTTTGAGCTTGTAACAGCTTGTTAGGATCTGGAAGAATGTTTGAGGTTGTTTACTGAAATTTTGAAAATAACATATACGGCGTATATGTTTATTGAGAAAGGAAAGGATCTAACCTATATCCTCTTTGTTTTGTTCTGAATTTTTTTAAAAAAAATTAGAAAAGCTTTTGAAACAAAGGGTAGAATATTTCTTTATCTTCCCAGTACCAGAAGAAATCTTCCAAAAATTGGCTAAAAACTTACTGAACCGAGTAACTAAAGAACTGTTGATTAAAAAAAACAAAAACAAAAAAAACAAAATCGCCGGGGCGATTTAGTCGGCCTGCCCGTGGGCGTTGCGGCCCGTGAGGGTCCATGCGCCAAGGCTCTACTCTAACCGTGCAGGTTCACCAGCCGGTCGGGGCGGCGCCTCTGCCTGGGTCACCCGAGGGACTGCGGCGGCGGGCAGCTCAGGTGGGTAAAAGAGGTCGGCGGGAACGGCTTCCTCACCAATTCGGGGGGAAATTCAAGAGCGGCCGAGGAAGGGACGCTTGCTGTCTTGGTTAATTTGCCAGCGGGGCTCAGTGTTGGGCGGATGCTTCAAGGCAGCAAAACTGGAAGCTCTTGAGCGGCGGTGGGGAATTAGGAGGCTAGAAAGAACAATTGATGCAGGCTTTGTGATTTGGGGAGGAGAAGTAGGCCTGGGCGCGATTTTTATAGGCGGTGGAGACAAATGGCCATGGTGCTTGCTCGTCCCCGGCGGCAGCTGGTCACGAGAGTAAAGAGGCGGAGCAGTCCGTGCTGATGGGCAGCGAGGAAGAACTCGTGGCGCGCTCAGACGTAGTGGACGGCCGACGCAGACGACGGCTGAAACGGGCAGTCGCTGGGCGGGAGCAAAGGCGTCGGTTCCAATGGCTTTGCACCGATGCCGGCGTTTGGTGCTCTGCTCGTTCTTGAGCACGAGCTAGGACAGCTCGGGGAGTGTACTTCGGTGCTGTGCAGAGGTAGAGAGGGTCGAGGGGAAGCGCGTGGCGCGTGACTAGGGGTCTGGCGGTGGCCAAGCGACGGAGAAGGAGCTGATGCTAGCCCATGGCATGGCTTATGGCCGCGTGCGCCGGGAAGAAGGCGACGTGGTGCTCTCGGGTTTGCTGGACGGCGACGCCAGCGGCGGTTGACGCGGGCAGCGATGGCTGATGCAGCAGGGGCGCCGGCAGGGGGTTGGGCAGAACACGCGACATACGGGGTTAAGGCGAGGGCGTCGGTGTCGACGGGCCTCGCATCGATGCCAGCCATTGGTGCCCTGCTCGCATTCGGGCACGAGATAGGACGGGTAGCGCTAGGGCAGCGAGGTGCTCGACTATGTCAGCCTGGTTCAAGGTTGGATGAAAACGTGGACAGGAGATTGATTTCGAGTTGGGTGCATAGCTTCCCAAGAGCACTTTAAAAAAACAAGAGAGGCCATGGACAAGGCTCCAAATGGAAGAAGCCAAAAGAGACTCTGTCAGTGGAGTAATGGATGTAGGTGTGCTCAGGGGACAGTGAGGAGGCTGCACCATGTTCTGAAGATTTTTCCCCAATAAAGGTTGCTTGTGATTTTATGGGAAGAAAGATTAGAGCCCAAGGTGTTCAATGGTGTTCGTGTAAGATTTTTAAACATAAGGTGCGAATGTTTTTGCATATCTGGGCATTTTGAGCTAAGGGGATATCTGGGCATTTTGAGCTAAGGGGAGTGTTGTAGAATTTTCTTGGATTTTTCTGAAATTTATTTTGGCATGTTGTAGTTTAATGCTCTTTTCTGCCCTACAGACAATGATACTGATACTTAAATATTCCTGAGTTGGATTGTCCAGTATTATTTCACATTTGAGTCGAGAATAGTTTTAGGGCGCTTCCCAAATTTTTCTCTAGAATTTTTAAGTGTATCGAAGGCACATGCGATCTTAGAATTAGTTTCTGCGGAAAAGAAACTATTGGACGGAAGGGGTCGAAACTCAGAATTAGGGTTCGGAGATGAAGGGGCGGCATGCGGCAAATCCGGATGGTGTGCATACACATGTGTTCGTGTTAGGGTTTGCATAAGGACGGAGCTCTGCCATTATCGCATGTCGGGTATTGTTAAGAGATTAGATTTAGATTATCTACATGCAATGACATGAGGTTACAAGTTTTGAAAAATCAGGATGTGACACAAAGCAGCACCCCCTTGTGATTTGAACAAGGGGGATATTTGTGAAGAACAAATTCCTCTAAGTGAAATAGGGGATCCAGTAGTATATGCAGTTGATGATGAAGGTATTCTTTTTCGTAGTCAAGATAGTTCACATGCTGACAATGCATAGGATTCAGAGATGCTTAATCCTTGCACTCAGCAGAGCAACAATTTGCAGAAGGACAATCTTGTAGTAGTTCCAGAGTTTGCAAAAGATAATTCTGAAGAAGAGTGTGACTCTAAATCATCTAACAACATTGAGTATGACATGGGGGAGTACAGACCTGATGAGCATGAACAAAAGAGGAGGGAAGAGGAAATTGAGATAATTGAGAAGATGAAAGAGATGAAGAGGCAAAGAGATGATCCATTGCTACATTGTGAAGGTGATACAGATGTGGAAGACATTTTTTATGAGGCAGATCAGAAGTCGAAGCCAGTGAGAAAAGGCCCAACTTTGAGATCACACTCAAGTGTAGAAAATAAGGCAATGCCTCATTTTGTGCCCTCATCTGATGAAAACAGCAATCCTGGTGATTTCGATGCCATGGATGATGATGAGTTTGAAATGCTTCCATTTGTACTGCCTAAAGGAAGGAAGAGCAGGGCAAAGAAGAGGGAACCAAGGAAGTGGCATGAAGAGGCAAGGCTAGAGCGACATGAGCAGCTGGTGAAGAAGATGTGTTTCACAGATGTGTACCAGTTCAGAAGAGTTTTGGTTAATTTGCACATAACACAGTTGAGGAATTTCAGGTATCACAGAAATTACAAGGATAGGATAATAGTCATGTGCTTAAAAGAATGATGTCCATCTTATATGGTAGCTTCTGAGATTGCTGGTAAAAAAATATTCTGCATAAGAAAAATGCACCTTGAGAGCATACATGTGACACAAGAAGTGAGACCAGTAGGATTTCTTCAAAATGGTTGGCAAAGACATATGAGCAGACCATGAGAACAGATCCTGGCACTGGAATTAAAACCATAATTGAGAATGCAATGCAACAGTATGGAGTTAAAGTGCCAAAGTCTATGGCCTACATGGCTAAGAAGAGAGCACTTAAGGTGGTATTAGGTGATCAGAAGAAACAATATACAAGGTTAACAGATTATATGTAGACAGTCATTGATACAAACCCTAGAAGCAGATGCATTTTTCCTACAAAAGTACTACAAGAGCATCCAAGTCCAAACCTAGATTCCATGGGTTGTTTTTCTGTGTCAATGGGGCAAAGGAAGGATTTCTCAAAGGGTGCAGACCATTTATAAGTAACTTATTTATTGTGTTGTTATCTCAAATGCTAATCTGTCATTTGGTTTTTGCCCTAACTTCATAATTTGAATAATGCAGGTTTAGATGACTGCTTCATTAAGCTCACAACTAGACAACAAATCCTGGCTGCAACTGGAAGGGATGGGAACAATAATATATATCCCATTGTATTTGGGATTGTTGACAAGGAGGAGACAGCTAGCTGGTGCTAGTTTCTAACACAGCTGAAGTATGCTATTGGGGGAGAGTCAGGGCAGTTTGGGCACTACACTATCATCTCAGATAGGCAGAAGGTTAGTATCTATACACTGTGTTTTTCTTAATTATTTGTTACTCCATGCATTACAAGATTCTTAGCTTTATTAATTGTTCAGACAAGGCTTGCTTAATGCAATTAACCAAGTATTTCCCAATTTCCCTCAAGATTCTGCCTTAGACATATTTATGCAAACTTCCAAACAGCTAGTTTTAGGGGAACAAAACTTAAGAAATATATGGATGCAACTAGTTATTTTTATACTAGCCATGGCTTTGATGTTGCAATGGAAAATCTCAAAAAAGAGTCTGAGGATGTTTGGAAATATCTTAGTAACATTCCTGTTCATACTTGGACTAGGTATGCCATGGACTATAACTGCAAAACTGACTTAGTTGTGAACAATCTAAGTGAGGTTTTCAACAGAATGATCCTAGATGTTAGGTCCAAACCAAAAGTGACAATGGTTGATGGAATAAGAACAAAGTTGATGTCTAGGTTTCATGGAAAGAGAACTGGTGCACAAAATGCTAGATGGGAGATCACCCCAACTTACTTTGAGAAATTAGAAGAGGCCAAGAAATACTCTAGATTATGTAAATCTGCATGTGTTGGACCTGGGCTGTGGCAAGTGTACAGTGAAGAGAAAACCTATGTTGTAAACTTGGCAGCCAAAACATGTGGGTGTAAGAAATGGGATGACTGAATTACCTTGCAACCATGCCATTTCTGCAATATACAAGGCAAAACAGCACCCGGAAGATTATGTCCATGATTTATTCAAGAAGCCCATGTACATGGAAGCCTACAATCCCATGATACTCTGTCCCTAACTCTGATTCTTGGACAAAGACAAACACCCAGGACATTGATCCACCTGTTTTCAAAGAATAGCCTGGCAGAAAGCAAAACAACAGAAGAAAAGGGAAGTTTAAAAAACCAGCACCTAATGATACTTCAAGAATAGGGACAATTACTTGCAGTAACTGCAAAAAGTAAGGACATATATACACCAACTGTTCAATTCAACTGAGGCCAGAGCTACATATGAGAAAAATTAAACATAAAGTAACATATTGAATTGTTCAATTCAAGAGTGCAATTGAATTGTTCAATTCAACTTCATCTATCATACGCAGGAAAATAGAAGCAGACGACAGAAGGAGGCTGGCCTTTCATCTGCTCCAAGAGTTGCTCCATCACCAGTTCAAACTCCAGCTCCTACTTCCTCTGCTCCAAGTCAAGCACAAGCTTCTTCCTATGCTCCAAGACAAGCTGCTTACTCTGCTCCCAGACCAGCTGGTCCAAGAGCTGCCTTCTCTGCTCCAAGACCAGCACAAGTTGCTTCCTCTGATGCACCAGCTGCTGCAAGGAGAAAGAGAAAGGCCACCTCAAGGATGATGGAATACATAACAACAAGTGGAAGGACTGATTGATGTGGTTGTAATGTATTTCATGTGATACTGATGTGATTGAAGTGTCTTTTGGTAATGTGGTTGTAATGTGATACTTGCAGAATGATGTAATGTGGTTGAACTTTCACAATTTCACAAGTTCAGAAATTTCATTATAACATAGAAATAGTAGTCTTGCACAACATCATTAATACAAAGTTCACTACAGCATCACTTGCATATCATTACTACAATATGATCTTAAGCATCACAAATTGCCTTGATCTTCTTAAGCTTTCCCTTGTTCAATTATGCATCATTTAGCATATCTGCAATGCAATACTCCAGCTTCTTCTTCTCCTCCTTCAGCTTATCCCTTTCTTGCTCTGCCTTCAACCTCATCAGTTCTGTCATATGCTTTGCCTCTGCAATCTCCTTCTACTCCACTGCCAGATTCCTCTTTCCCTCTTCAGTTTTCTTCTCCTCCACTATCTTCTTTAGATCATCCTGAACCCTATTCAGTTAGATCTCTAGAAACCTCTTGTCTTCTGCAAGCTGGTAATTCTTTTCAGCTTGAATATGCTCAAACCCTAATATATTCCTCATGACCAGCCCTACTTCACTAGAGAAGGAAATGCAAATAGGGAATGCACCTGCTCATATATACAAGCAACCCTAATTCCTTTCTTCCCCGGCGAAAAGGATAAACCTAACTCTTTCCCTTCTTGACCTAAAAAGCAAGATGCCAAAACCCTATATATGATCACACATCTCTTAGATGAGTGTATCATGCACCCCTCAAGTTTCATGTGTCACACATGTGGCCCCACACTCCAAAACCCTAACACATACAACATTTTCCCTTTTATTTTTCTTCAGGATAAAATACTAACCTCATGATTTCATGTGATATATTATCTCCAAAAATTCTAGAAACTATCTAAAACTAATATAAACCCAAATATAAAATAATATAAGGTGTTTCAGTACAAATTTTTAACAACATTTACATTCCAATATGCTTTACTTTGCAATAAGAAAATCCTAATACTCTCATCATTTTACTTTAATATAATAGACCATACACTCTCATCGTTTTACTTTACAATAAGAAAATCCTGTCAGTGAAAATCTGAGTACTCTGAAGATTGAAAAACACTTTGGTGTTCATTAGTGATTCCTATAGAAAAAATATGCTTTTATTCGATCGCAAATAAGGTATTGGAGCGGGCAGAGTAATTTTGAATGTGAATTATGCACAGCGTGTTGCGTATACGTCGGATGGGACATGGTGTGAGAAATGTCCATCTTCTTCTCTCTCCTTACGCTCACTCATCAATTTATATTTGATTCTGAAATTTGATACCTCTAAAAGTTTTGAATCGAACATTTGATTTACAATTCGGTTGAACATTTGTGTTCCTAATGACGCGATCTTTAAAACAAGACCAATATTGAATATATTTTGATAAAATTTAAACTTGAAATTTGAAACTTTTTTGAAACTCTAAAAACTATTCAACTTGTATGATGCCGATTTCGACATAGGTTTACATAAATAGATATTTACTTTGATGGTTTGCACATGATTCATCATGTTTTTTGGATACCACAAATGGTTCACAAAATTTTCTTCATGTTTTGTAGATGTTTATAAATTTCATTATTGGCGTTTCAGAAATTCACGTGTGTACACGAAACGTCTCATTATGCTCCACCTATTTATGTACATCATACGTTGAAACTAACATGGAACAAGTCAAATACATTTTTACAGTTTTTATGGTTTCACGAAATTTTCATGAAGTTTCAAATATTGACAATTTAAATTTTGTTAGAAATTATGTAATATCGGTTTTGTCTTGAAGAAATAATCACTTAAAACACAAATATTCAAGCGGATCGTAAATTGGATATCTGTTTTAAATTTTGGAGGATTCAGTTTTTTAAATCAAATTTAAATGGATTAGGTATAAGAAAAGCGAGATAAATGGGGATTATAATAGAGAGATTTGATAAAATACCCTCTTTTACCTTGCCTCTTGCTCAAATGCCCCCTTTTACTTTTTCCTTGATAAAATGCCCTCTCTCCCTCCCCTGGTTACATCTAACCATACCCGACCAGGCTCTAACCCAAGCAGCTGACCAAACCGAACCTCCATTACCCTTCTCCATCGTGTTCTCCGCTGCGCCGCCGCTGGGGCCAACACCGCGAGCAGACCACCGTCTCCATAGACTGGCTCTTCACAGCAAAGTCACGTCCTGGTAACCTTCGGATGATCAGCCCCACAGTCTCCTCCTCGCTCTCTGCGTTGCTCGCCTAGGACCGCACCACCGCGTCGGTTGGCATCTCACGGCGGCACATAGGAATCTCGTGGTGACGGTGGGCATGGACTCGACGGCAGCCTTGGACGCCGGTGGGGTCTCACGCGCAGGCGAGGCCACCCGCCTCGATCTGGGCGAGCTGGCCAAGGAGGCACTCGAAGCTGGAGCCCATGAGGAAGTCGGACATGCTCTCGGGGAGCAGACGGAGGCTGGAGCCCGTGCTGTCGTTGTAGAAGAGCTCGAAGCTACTCGCTGCAGCAAGGGACTCGTCCTCTCCTGCACCGACAGCAGAGTGCCAGAGCACGATGACCGGGTTGAATGGCGCGCGGTCTCCCCCGCCCATGCTGGCAGCGGCAGCCGCCGCGGCGCAGCGTGTCCGGCGGAGGTGCAGGTCGTTGGCGTGGTGCGCGCGCGGGCGGCGGAGGTAGGCAGCTACGGCGGTGGTGCGGGCGGGCGGAGGTGCCCGCATCTCCTCGAGGAACCCCCCTCCCCCGCCCAAGCTCGGGCATGCGACGTCCGTAGAGTCCTCTTGCGGCGCCGTGACGCGCACGAAGCGGTCGCAGTAGCACCAGGGGGAGCTCTTGCGTGCGGTTCAGGGGGAGCCCACCTTTGCTTGGGGAAACGGCAGTATCGGCAGGACGAGGATGAGTCATGCCGGTGGCATAGGGGGGTGGCACCGAGCAGAGGAGGGTGACTCGTGGCGGCGGCGCAACGCAGGGAACCGACGTGATGAGGATGATGCGCGGCGGGCTGGAGCTGAGCCGCGCATGGGGCGAACAGACCGGATGTCGGCGGCGTTGGCCCCGGCGCCGGTGGCGTGGTCTGCTGCTGGCGTGGACCCCAGGGGAGGCGCACGGAAGTCGCGCTGGTGGCGTAGGGGGCAGCACCAAGCAGAGGAGGGTGACTCGCAATGGCGGCGCAACACAGGGAACCGACGGGATGAGGATGACGTGCTGCGGGCTGGAGCTGAGCCATGCAAGGGGGGTGAACAAATCGGATGTTGGTGGCGTCGGCCTCGGCGCGCTGATGGCGTGGTCTGCTGCCGGTGTCGACCCTAGCAGAGGCACACGGGAGAACTCAGGGGAGAACGTAGATGTAACCAAAAAAGGAAGAGAGAGCATTTTATCAAGAAAAAAGTAAAAAAAAGTCATTTGAGCAAGAGGCAAAATAAAAAAGGGCATTTGATCAGACCTCTCGTTATAATATGAAGGGAGTGAATAACTTTCTGTACAACTAAAAGATAGAGCCGCACACATTCTGAGATAAATCAATGGACAAGATTCGTGTTGTACGTGTCCACAACGCGATGCACTTTCTTGTTTCTCAGTAGTTTTCTCTTAGAAAAGGAATGAGAGCATTTCCTGCCACCTTCCTCGATCCCATCACTCACTGGCATCGATCACTCCAAGCTGCTAGCTAGCTGCTCCTCCCGCCTCGACATGTCCGCCACCGTCGGTTCGCCGTTCCCGGCCGCCCACGTCGCACAACACCGCCGGCGGAGGTGCGCACCCGCCGTCCGTTGCTCCGCGGTGGCCGCGGCCGCGGCCGCGCCCATCCTGAACGACCTGAGGCTGCAGTGCGCGACGCCGCTCCCCCTGCTGCGGCGCGTGGCAGACGCCATGGCTGCCGGCATGCGCGCCGGTCTCGCCTCGGACGACGGCGCCGGCGGCGAGCTCAAGATGATCCCCAGCTACGTCTACTCACTCCCCACCGGGTAACTAACAAACTAACTTAAGCTCCTCGTTAGTAATTTTGATTAGTGATTAGTGAAGTATAGGAGCTCTTCTTTTAGCTGTTTGTAATTGGAATCCCAATTTGCAGATTAGATTGGTAAGAGCTAGAATTTATCATCATGTTAAGATCACTGCTTAAATCAATCCAGTTCATAAATTAATTTTTCATCACAATCGTTATGACGAAGGAATGAAACTGGGCTGTTCTATGCTCTGGATCTAGGAGGCACCAACTTTCGAGTGCTCAGGGTACAGTTGGGAGGAAAAGATGAGCGTGTCATTGACTCAGAGTTCGAGCAAGTCTCAATCCCAAAAGAAATCATGCATGGTACAACAGAGGTAGCCGGTCCGATGATTTTTTCTTAGGCTGGTTCTATTTGTAGAAAGAAAATTGTGTTCTACATTATTAGGGATTTAGTATATAGCTGCAGGGACAAGCATATCTGACGCTACAGTTATCCCAAGCAGGAGTTGTTTGATTTTATCGCGGTCTGCCTGTCGAAATCTGTAGCGAAGTAGGGTGGTAATTTTCATCTTCCGAAAGGTAGAAAGAGGGAGATAGGTTTCACATTCTCCTTTCCAGTGAAGCAGACTTCTATTGATTCTGGCATTCTGATCAAGTGAACAAAGGGTTTTGCTGTCTCTGGGACTGTAAGATTTTCTTCTTAAGAACATCGTTTGTGAATCAGTTTCAGTTTCATACTTATGTGACTCCCATGATATACAGAAGTATAGGTTCTTATGTTCTCCACCGATTGTCATAGTACGATATCCTGTTAATTCTTTTATCAGACAACCATTTATCCAAATAAATGTGTTAAACTCATCTATGCTTACTTTATTTATCATTTCTGACACTGAGAGTTGCAAGACCAAAAAATCCCTGCTTGGACCTAGATTCTTTTGTAATCATCAGATTATAGTTTATGGACCATCAAGGTAGTTTTTTAGTTGAAATTTATGCTAACAACAAACAATATGTTGCTCTTGACAGGCTGGGAAAGATGTGGTTGCCTGCTTAAATGCTGCAATGGAGAGACAGGGGCTTGACATGCGTGTATCTGCCCTGGTAAGCAAGCAGCAAGCCTCATGATTGGCAAAGTATACAGGATATCCATAGAAGATACACAATTCTGAGAAAAAGAAGTCGTGCTCTGCTTTTTTACGGGATGAAATGCATTTGAAAGGACATCCTTGCCACTTAAAAGGTAGCATAAAGATGCTGTTTTAACTAAGTGAATTACACTTAACAGGTAAATGATACCGTTGGAACCTTAGCCGGAGCACATTACTGGGATGATGCCGTGATGGTTGCAGTGATTTTGGGCACTGGCACAAATGCTTGCTACATTGAGCGAACTGAGCGTATCCCAAAGCTGCAACACCTCGGGCTTGGAACAGGAAAGACGGTATGCTGTAACAAGACAATATCTTTTTTCACTTACTAAAGTGAAAAACGATTTAGGTCATTTCAATGCTGCTTTGTCAAAGAAAAGGTGCAATGGAGTTGACTGAAGTCTGTAACTGCAAATTATCAATACTGAGTGGGGAGCTTTTTCAGACAATCTTCCGCTGACTGAATTTGACAGGGACATGGATGGTGAGAGCATAAATCCTGGTGAACAAGTAAAAATATTTCAATTTGTTATGCTTCCATATTGGTTCATTTGTTTATCTTGATGTCATGTTTTGCATGCAATATCTACAGATATTCGAGAAGACAATTTCTGGGATGTATCTAGGTGAAATTGTTTGGAGGGTGCTTGTGAAGATGGCTCAAGTTTCTGATCTGTTTGCTCATTCTTTCGCTGACAGACTTGCTGAGCCATTTGTTCTAAGGCAAGTACTATAAGTTCCAGCTTCGAGAATCCAAATTATCTCTTCTGGTCACAATTAAGGGTCGTTCTAAGCTGAACTACAAATCAAATTGTAGGACACCTCATTTCGACTTTGGCACGAATGGACCTTTCCAAACAAGTTGTCAATGCACGTGCTTCCTATGGCCGGGTATGGACCACGTCAACGGTGGTCAATGTAAGGTGAGCTGGACTTGCGTTTGCAGATCAAAAGTTCTCGAGGGTCTGAGATCCTGTATTTGGAGATCTTGTACTTGGAGAAGTTTACGACGGTCCTCCGCTTTCGACTTTGTCACGAATGGACCTTTCCAAACAAGTTTGTGGGTGGGTCTTGGCGCAACCTGCATCACAATTGATGACGGTGCTACTACAGAGTTCTGCCACTCGACTTGGCTTAACGGGAGGCGTCCAAGGGACCTGACCACAAACCTTTTTACCTGCTCAAGAGAAGTGGGTGAAGGATCTCGACCTCCATTTCTTCGTTGCTTCGCATATCTCCGAATTCATTCAGCTTTGGAACCTCATACAAAACTCTGCCCTTCAGTCTGCCACCCCCGATAGCATTGTTGGGACACTCAATGCCAATAGGGTTTACTCTACGCGCTTGGCCTACAACACTCAATTCAATGGCTTAGTGCAATGTGGTTTCCATCCGGTCATATGGGATTCCTGCCCCCCTCCCCGTAAATACACAAAAGTCAACATTCTTCGCGTGGCTCATTATCTTAGAATCATCTTTGGACGCCCGACTGTCTGGTAGCACGCGGGTGGCCCCGCCAACCGCTTTGTCAGCTTTGCAAGCAGGTGACAAAATGTGTTTCCTACCTTCGTTTTGAATTACACCACTCAAGATGGGTCCGACATGCTACGATGTCTCAGGTTCTTTAATAACATTGTGGCCTATGGGAGTTTTTTACTACCTTTCTCGGGGTATCACGAAAGGGATTCTTAAAAAAAAAGGGATTGCACTCAGCAGTCATCCTGATAGGAAAGAAGTGCACAATAGAATTGCATGTAAAAGTGGCATACAAGATATAGCTAGCTAGAGAAGGCAAGGAAACAATAATGTGAAGGGCAACGCATTCTAATCTCACCGGTGCATGGAGCTACGAACCTTCCGTGATGCCAACCTGTTGGGTCAAAGTACTTGAATCTTCAGTAACAGAACCCACATCTTTATTAAGGTTCCGTAGTTGGTTCTGCACAGGATGAAGAAACCACAATGTAAGCTAGACGCGTGAAGTGTCAATCAAATCAAATAACCAAGGCACCTAAGATGCTTACCAAGAGACCTTCAACCAGCCATATATACACATCAATGCATGCCTCTTTAAATATGAATAGATTATGGACGGCACACGTATACCAGATTCTCGGATGAAGGAGGTTCATCAGATGTAAGGTTCTTAGATGTGCCAGTTTCTTGTTTTCGAGCTGAAGCAAGTGCACTAAATTCAAAGAATTTCGACTTCTGATGGATGGCATCCACACTGTTAACCTGGAAAGAGCGATCACTATATTCCAAACCCCTTTCATTAAGACTGAAGTTGCGCATGTAGTTTTGTGATACAAGGGCTGTTATCTCAGCAGGAACAGTATCTGGTCTATGTGCTGCAGCACGTGTAAGGGCATCAATTTTCTTCCCAATAATCTGCTCAGCTGCCCCAGCAAAGAAGACAAACTCAACTTCCCTGTGGAATCAGCACCAATCATACGTACTTTATACCTGGATAATCAGAAAAAAATTATATGATAACCTAGGAGCAATACAAGCAACATAAGCAATGTATATGCAAGATACAGCAACAGTGACTACCTTGGAGCAGCTGCTACACAACTACACTTTGGGTCACTACAGATAAATTCAGTCCCTGCTGGGTAAGCAGCAGGCCAGGAACCACCATGAATTGGAGTGTAGCCTCATCACTGCATATTTTTTCCTTGAACAGTGAGAAGTAAATAAGAATAGCTCTAGTGACATCGTATAGAACTGGAAAATAGAAAGACCAATCCAGATAGCACACAGGAAACATACAAGATACCCGTTTGCATCAGCAGACAGCAGATATTGGATCTTGACTGTTTCAGGTTTAGATCGGTCAAAAGCCCTATGATACTGATCATCTTCAGCCACCATCCACCGAACAGCCGTATTTCCTGGCCCAGCCTACATAAAAAGCCTATGTAGCCTATGTAACTTGGGCACTCCTGTCAGAGTACATTGTCCTCTCTGGAATGTCAGGATTAATATAGACCTTTGCAGCGTCACCACAGGCTATAGTGTCACGGCCTATATTGCATAAAACAGGTATAACAGTACTGGAAAGGAGAAGTCTGTGTTTAGAGAACAAGCTTAACTCAACAAAAGAACATACCTCGATAATTTTTCATTGGAGTGCCAACAAGAAGAACAACAGTAAGTTCTGACTGAGCAGCCTTATACAATCTTTCAGCATCAAGTACCACTGCATGTGGTCCCCATAGAGCGACAGGCACAGTCCTCCCACTGGGAAGTAAAATAAATCAAACACGATGGAAGACAACAAGACCAAATTAATTGGCAAAATAGCAAATCATGAAACCCATAATCACATCTCACATATTACATGTAAAACAGCAGCAAGAGGAAAAGGAATACATGGAAAGTAACACTCCGGGGAAAAGAATAGGAAATAACACATGCATATAAAGACCTGAGACATCACCATGATACAATTATGAACACTTCTAAAGCCAATAACTTACTCAACATCTATTAGCTCCCGATTCCTTTTAAGAGAATCAGAAGACTGGCCTGGTAACCGAACATGTAGGAGATCTGAAAATGCTACGACAATACCAATTACATGTGGAACAAAACACAAGCAGACGAGCACCTGTTATCATACACAGGCATACAACACCTTAACAAAGAAAATATGGCCTGCCATAAAGAAGCAGAGGAGTCTTACCTACGAAAGAGTCCTTCCTTCCAACAAGGCGCAGCAACTGGTTGAAACCTGTTAGAGAATATGCATAGCGAGGAAGCTTTCTGGTACATCAGTCTTCTGTTCGATCTTTGTCCATGGTGTAAATTTTATCATAAATCTTCCTTCCACAACCCTGAGCATGTTTTTTCATGACTGCACAAGGAAATCTCAGACAAAATAGACATCGCCTTCTGTCTAAAGTTCCTTGAACTCCTGTTAAAGGCCATGTAAACTGGTATAAGGAATCAAATACATATATATAAAATATAACCAGCAATTAAAGGGCAAAGAACAGACCCTTTCATCAATGAGAACAAGGTCAACATGAGCAAGTTTTCCATCTTTATTGTATGTAGTCCCACACGTGAAATACGGACACACAGGTGGACATGTTTCTTTGCTTCGATCAAGATCCGACAGAAGCAGCGTTCCTGACTGCAAGTACAGAATGCAAAAGGTACCATTATGACAGGTTGGATCTGTCTAAAGTCACCACCACAGAGCCACCATTGGGCTGAGTTTGTGAGTATATATGAGCAGAGGCCAGAAGTAATTCAGTTTGTTATCTAAAATAAATTTGGAAAATGTATAAGGGAAATATTGAACGAAACTGCATGAACAGCCTGGTTCGTGAGTGTCGCAGCAATGATTTCAGAGCGCGAACCCCCTTCAATGACAGGTAGGATCTGTCTAAAGTCACCACCACAGATAGGAGAAGCATCCACAAAATATATATAGGTAAGCCGCCAAAGCATAAACATACTACTATTTAATACCATGTCTTATAAGCCGAGACAGATATGATAACACACCAGTAGCAGCAGGGTAACACTAGAGATTTAATACTAATAATACTAGCATAACGATAACTTGATACTCCAATGGTAGCGTGAGCTAATTAGTTCTTCCATGGCCGGCCCCTAGAGCTAGACGGCTAGACCTCCTCCTCGTCGACGTCAGGGATCTCAACATAGGCGTGGCCCTTGGTGTTGTACTGCTCGACGATGCCCTTGCGCATGTCCCACAAAGCCTGCAGGTGCCGGAAACTGGCGAGCAGATCCGCGACCTCCTCGCCGTCGAGCCCCAGGCAGCGGACGACATCGTCGGCTAAGCGGCTGAGGCGGCTGAGGCAAGGACGAGGTGGCTGCGACCTGACCCACAAGATGTGCTCCTCCCTCACCAGCAACATCCTCTTGCCGTCCTTGACCATGACCCTGGGGAGACCCGCAGCCTTAGCTTCCTTTTCGCTCGCTACGAGCTTGGGCACCTCCGTGTCCTCGGACTCCACCACCACCACCGCGGCGTTGTCGCCCGATCCAGCCTCCGGCGCCCCCACGAGGCCAGCCTCTCCCAACATCCCGACCTCCATCGCCTCCTCCTTGCTCTTGTTCCTTCCCCTCTCTGGAACTAGAGGAGAACCCAGATGCATTTATAGCCTCCAACCCCTGCCCCAACCCTAGGTCAAATCGGACGGATCCCGTCTGCCGCACGGACTCCGCGCGCGGTCCTTTTTTAGCGATCGTCTCCGGCTCGGTTTCCACTGTCGGGAAACCGCCGGCCCCGCTAATGGGCTGGTCGCAGTAAAGGTTCTCTCTGGCTTCGGCCCTAGTGGGTTGGCTGGCCTGAAAGAGCTGGCGGGCAGAGATGTGGTCAGGTGAACCTCGGCCGAGAGCCCAAACGCTTTCCCTGTTCTGGGGTTTTCACGGAGATGGGGTTGTTTGTGGGTGTCGTGGCTTGTTCCCCATGTCTGGGCTTTGTCACATGTTTGACGATGGAGAAAGCCTGCTCCGTGGTACGTGTTCGCTTACTTAACCCACCTTACCAACTCTTTTTGTTTTTCTATATATTATAATTTTACCTTCCAAAAAGATTTTATATGTTTCCCCTTGACTAACGCTATGTCAATGTCTGCATTCTAATCCTCTCGTTATGTCAATGGTCTGCACTCTAATCTCTGGCCCTTCCTTTTATTTTTCCATTTCATATTTTATTTTTCTCTACGAGAATTCATTTCCTTGTTATTTTTCAGAAACACCGAGTACAACATAATAGATGAAATGATAGATATGTACACCACCACATACATACAATGCTTACTCAACATTAGAGTCGTGGAGTCTAAAAATCAATAGTTGCTAGATGCACCTTGCTATCGACGAACACGTCGTCTATCACTTAAAGAATAATCCATTTTAACGAGGCACATATAATGTTAAACT
The DNA here is from genome assembly GCA_019208055.1 of Stipa capillata. Classification (NCBI taxonomy): domain Eukaryota; kingdom Viridiplantae; phylum Streptophyta; class Magnoliopsida; order Poales; family Poaceae; genus Stipa; species Stipa capillata. The sequence goes on along the minus strand of JAGXJF010001380.1, from coordinate 95,490 downwards.
GGAGAGTGATTTTTGGTGGGCATGCGTAACCAAATCTCTACTTATATTTATTAATTCTTGAATCAAATAAGTTGTGCTGGCATTGATGATCACAGTTTGCTTGATCTTCGTTTGTACTGTGTGATATTTGCTCGAGATTTTGCTCCCCCGGAAGCGACGTCTCCGGCGAGCTGATGATGAGACGCCGGTCGCCAGGGCAGAGGAAGGAAGGGTGTAGATAATGAAGATGGCGAGGGAGACTTGCTGATTGCATGTCCCAGGATCAGTCCTGACTCCTGATAGCGGCGGCACATGGAAGAAGATGGGATCGTATGTATGCATGGGAACTTGGTCCCGGAAAGCTAAGCCGAATTGGTCACGCCGAGTATTTTATCGGTTTCTTTGTTGTTTGGATCAAGTGTGACCTTCGAAGTTCGGACCAGTTTGATACGCATATGTTCTACACGAGAGGAATCTAGGGTTTTGAGCAGCCGCAGCAGGAGAAATTTTTGGTCCCCTCGCTTTCAGATGCCATCTTGGCGTTGAGAGGTGGGGGGATCTCAGATCTTCAAGAAACTTGAAGTCTTCGTCAGCATCTAGTGGTCATCGTGGTCTTTACGAATAAAATTATTCTAATTCTTTGTGGCAGTGCCATGGAGTCAGAGAGGTCTGTGTCCTCGCAGAACCGATTATTCGGATTTGATGAGTTTATGTTATTGTGCCATGTTGCTTTTGTTGGTTTGATTTTTTGTGGAGTTGAAATCTTTCCTCGACATTATGGTGAAGATTTTGTGGTTCGACAGCCTGCACTTCTAGGGGATCATCCCTGACCCAAGTACGTTCATCGCTCACGGCTTCCCATCCTTTTGGATGGGCGACTCAAGGGGCTTTCAGAAACCTTAATTGGTAATCAAGTTCGTGCAGGTGAACGAGTTACAATATCACTGCTCCAGTCCAACTGTAGTCTCTTTACTAAAGTCTTGGTGGTATTTCATCTTACAAAGATTGATACCACGGAGAAGATGTCTCTAAGAGATTTCATTGTAATTCTTAGCTGTAGGAGTTACTATGTAATTTCTTGGATCTTAGATCTAAAACAGTGTACCTGTAATGGTTGCAAGTATGAATAAAGTTACAGGTGTTTCTTAAAAAAAAATTGGTCACGTCGAGTGTACTGCCGGCCGTCGAATGGTTGGATTCGTCCGTCGCCGTACGTGTGGTCCGTTTAAGGGCCTTCTTCTCTTATTATCGTGCGGTTTGTATGATCACACGTCCACCACTTATCTAATATTTCACCCAATCTTTTCCTGAAACACGTTACCGGTAGTCTTATATTACAACGTTGGTTGGTCCGTCTGTTTTTCTTCTTCCAAACCCAGCCTAAGCTCATATGTCAATTCTCACCACGATTAATTGCACACTTATCGTATAACTATAGCTAGAAAATCGTGAGAATTAAGCTATTATTTAGATGGTCAGTGAAGGTAGTTACACTCCACGTATTAAATTCTAGATTAATTTGTAACATCGAGACGGAATATTCTTTCGGTTATAAGTGATGTACTTATCTGTCGATGCTGGAGTATCTATAATAATTTTGTCAATCTTTGAGCTCCACGAGTTCGGTCTTTCATAAACCCTGTGTGAACCCTATGTTTGTCCTCGTCTATCTCACCGAGATGGAATATTCTTTGAGTGATAAGTGATATATCCGTTGGTAGCAGGACGTATATAATAACGTCGCCAATCTTTGAGTTCGATGACTCCATTCTTCTACACCCTGCGCAAGTGTATCCAGGGTGGTCATGTCCGTTAATTGTTCGTCTCATATATGCTTAGTGTTGGATTAATTAGCACTTTTATATTTATTTTAATTTCAAAGTAGTTTATGATAATATTAATCACAAGAATAATCACAGCATATACCATGTACATACTAGATATGAATATACATAAAGCAGTATCACTCATATCTATATCACATATACATGTAAACGTGGAAACATACAAGTATAACAATAATATTGACATTGTGGTTACAGTATAACTTTGTACGATAGATCATGGTGGAAAAGTTGACGGTGGCGAGCCTGAGAAAGTCATCTCGTAGCCGTGAATGAACTCCGTAGTTGACACATCAAGCAGTCGCCCCGTGTAGATCATGACTTAGACATGTAGATACCATGTCTCAGCCCCCTCAATCCTTCGCAGCATTTTGGATTTTATTCGTTCTTCGATCATTGTATGCATATGCTCAAACCCTAATATATTCCTCATGACCAGCCCTACTTCACTAGAGAAGGAAATGCAAATAAGAAATGCACCTGCTCATATATACATACAACCATAATTCCTTTCTTCCTTGGCAAAAAGGATAAACCTAACTCTTTCCCTTCTCGACCTAAAAAGCAGATGCCAAAACCCTATATATGATCACACATCTCTTAAATGAGTGTATCATGCACCCCTCACGGTTCATGTGTCATACATGTGGCCCCACACTCCAAAACCCTAACTCATACAACATTTTCCCTTTTCTTTTTCTTAAGGATAAAATACTAACCTCATGATTTCATGTGATATATTATCTCCAAAAATTCTAATAAAATTCTAGAAACTATCTAAAACTAATATAAACCCAAATAAAAAATAATATAAGCTGCTTCAGTACAAATTTTTAAACAACATTTAAATTCCAATTTGGGACTGTTTTGACCTTTGGACTATAAATAAATCTCAAAAAAATCTTAGAAATTTCCACAACATGCCAGACATCTCCAAAAGCTCAAATATTGAAAAACATAACCACCTCTAGTTCAAAAATCATGAATTAAACCTATCTCAATACGTTCTCTACATGAAATCATGTCCCAAAGTCACTGGAAAAATTCTAGAAAATTTACGGAGTCTCTACTACACTGAGGAACTTATCCACATCCCTAGCTACCCTAGAAAAAGCTCCTTTTCCTCGCTCTCATCCTAAACCCTAACATTGCCACGAGTGGCATCTATCTTCCCTCACTTTTCTCTCTACCTCTCTCCACCAAATCTCCTTAACTTTTTCCCTTAGACCTGAAGGTTCATCTAGCCCCTAAGTGTGGTTTTGGTAATCAATGACAATACCTATGTGCTAACAATTTTATTGAGAATTATTTGTAGATTGTTCCATAGGTGATGCATGAATGATAAGAGCATGGATTCATTAAGGAGTACCATCAGATCAAAAAAAGGTGCATCGAGATCAATGAGCTCTAGGTGATGCTCAGGTGGTGATGAAGAAGCTAGAGAGAAAGAGACCTCGGGTGATCAAGAATGGGGTTCAAGGAGTGAACCAAAAATGATCAAGGTGAAGGTCAAGTGCACGATCTAAGTGTGATCCTAAGTGGAACACTAAGTGAGCGTGCACGGAGCTCATGAGTCGAGCCAAAACAGGATCAAGATGAAGTCCATGAGTTGGACTCAAGACGGTTGGCAATAGAGCGTGAAGGCTAAGTCACTTGTGTGGTTCAATTGACTAAAGGTATGTTATTATCAATTAATGTTTATGGACTAACCCATTTGCTCTGTGGTAGAGTGTGTTGAGGTTAGGGTCCATAGGCTCATGTGTTGAGCCAATGTATTGAAGACTAAATCCGTGAGTAGGATTAGAGAAATTTGACAATAAAGCTTGAAGGTTTTGTCACTTGTGGTCGATAGACCAAGTGACTGAGGTATAAGATTGTCAACTAAGATTTATGGACTAACCTATGTGCTATGTGTTTGAGAGTGATTTGGGGTTAGGTTTCATATGATGGCAAGAGTTGAATTGAGATATTCAAATATGCCTAGTTGGAAGAGCAAGATCAAATCGAGCTTAGTGGACGACTCACATACTTGATGCTTGAGGTTCATGCCTTGATGATGAACCATTGAAGTTGAAATGAAGAGAGAAGTCTCCTATACTTGCTGCATAGGAAGCTATCATTTGGTCTTCGTCAAGCTTCCGGAGATCGAGAGAGGATCGAAACGGGAAGCAAGGACGAAGTTCGTCATCAATCCTTAGTGGAGTTGATGACAAGCTTAGAAGAGCAATAAGAAGCGTCGGAACTTGGATGATGCATTTGTTAAGTTCGACGGGATTGCTCAAGGCAAAGGTATGTCTAGACTAGATTTTCTAGTTTTGCCGGTCTCAAGGAGTCTGGTGGGAGACCGGGTTGTAGGTTCGATAGCCGTACTATCAAGAGGGATTACCAGATGTGTAGCTCGGATGTTATTGATTTTCGAGTGCTCAAACCTTGTGCTTAGTGCGTGTGTTGAGAGGTTGCTTAGCGAGCTCGGGGTGCCTAAAGGTGATTTAGACTTAACCCTAGGTTGTGGTCGGCATTTGTGGCGGATAGTGCTTTTGGCCAAGGCCTAGTTGTGTTTGGCATATCCCATTTGGTACCTAGCTTTAATCTTGAGTGATTAAGCTTTCTACAATGGGTGGAAGTGTCCGAATCCATGTTCGGAGTGTTCCGGGGTGCTTTTTGCAGTGCTGGAATTTTGCACATATCGGAAGTTTTGATTGGAAATAGGAAGTTCCAATGTGGTCAGAAGTTCTGATTTCTGCAATATGTGAGCTCTCTGTTGGCTGAGTGAAGTTCAATCGGAAGTTCCGATCTAGGGGTCGAATGTTCCGATATGTGCTTTTTTCCAGGTTTGTGACCGTTGAGATTTGAAGATCAAAACTCCGATCGTTGGATCGGAACATCCGATCAGTGCAGAATCTGTCCAACGGCTAGTTTTTGGAGTTGGGGTATTCATACCCCTTGCCCTCTTTGTGAGAGGGGGCTGTTAGAGTTGGTTTGTGCTATTGCTTTTGGAGTGTTGTAACTTGGTGTTCCACTCTTTCGTGCTCTTCTCTCCTCTCCCAAGCTTTATGTGAGATTAAAAGATTTTGTGGCTTAGTGAAAAGGGTGAGAGGTGTGAGAGAGGTGCGGTGCTTTGGTAGCCCACACTTAGCGCATCGGTTGCGTGTGTTTGAGCATTTGGTATCGATTGTGTTCGAGCGCAAGTCCGGGAGCTTGTTGCTCTTGGAGATCCCCGTCTCCTAGACGGCTCGGTGGTGATTGGCTCGATGATCTTCTCAAGTGAAGATTGTGAGGAGGCCTGGGAGTGGTAGCGGAACTCACCATCTCCCGAGTGGAGAAAGAGTTGGCCATAGTGGAAGCCGATGAGTGCATTGTGCAACCTCGGGAGGAATAGGGTTGAAAGAGACCCGGCTCAAGTCTAACCAAGCCTCCTCAACAGAGACGTAGGGTATCGATGGATACCCAAACTTCGATAACAAATCTTATGTCTCTGTGTCTACATTTACATAATTGCAATTCATACTTGTGCTATATTACTTTCTTGCAATTCATTCTTACTCTTAGTCATATACCTTGTGTAGAATTGAATTGCTTGCTTGTATTCACATTCGTGCAATTATTTCTTGTGCTTGCTTGTATATGTTGCTAGAATTGAATTGCATGCTAATCACCCTAGGATTGAAAATATTACACATTTGATTAGGTGTTGGTGCACTTGTTGAGCCTAGCATATTTAGGATTTTTTCTTATGCAAAATCCATTAGTTTATTTCTGTTGCAAGTTTAGGCCAACATTAACGAAAGGGGACGAAAATTTTAAAACGCCTATTCACCCCCTACTAGGTGACATCTGGGTCCTTTCAAGACCGCTTGCCACCGCATGACACAAGTGTGCACGCGCGGACATGACCGAGCTTGCCGATACAAGCCCTATGTCGTTGTGCGCGTGCTCTGGCCAGGCCCCTAGCACGCACAACACTGCACATGTGGCATTCCGCTTCTCCGTCGTCTAGCTCCAATGATGCCTGCCACTGCTCTCCAAGGTGTCCCCCATACCCCTGCATACACCTTGCTGATCGCTTCCTCCTCGGCAATGGCGCAACGCCAGGCCCTATCTCTCTCGCAACCACCTCACCCCCTCCCTGTGCCATCTCCACCTATTTAAGGCCATGTCGAGCTCCCAAGCAACTCACTTGCACTTCTCCTTCCCCACGTCACAGAGCACCTACAATTTCACTTGAAGTCCCTTCTTCCCTTCCCCCGATCAAACCCTCCACCGCATCTACACCCACAAATCCTACCAGTGCCGACCTCCCCAAGCCAAATCAACTATACCATTCCCTTCATCTCTGTCGAACCCCAGAATTCATAACAGAGAGGCTTAAGTGAAACCACCCGCTAAGTCGAAACGTCAACCCCGACCTCAACTCCTGGGTGTCAATTCCAAGAGGAGTGGAGTGATATGGCTCCGAATAGCCCGAGACGTCAACCCCGAACCTTCTCCGGCAAATTAATGCGCAGATCCGGTAGGGTGATATAGTCTCCTCACTCTAGTCCTACTGAGCCGGAACCTCAACCCCGAACTCGTCCCGGCAAATTAATGCACGGCTGGAGTAGGGTGATATAGTTCCCAATCTCTCAGTAGCAGAGTCGCTTCACAGGGGTAATTACACTTAATGACTCTATGATATAAACTCTAAAGTCCTACCCACAACATGCGCTTCATCACATACACGCACGGCACATGAGTGGGCGAAAACAACCAGATCTCACAGCAGTGACTCTACGACAAAAACTGCAATATTATAAGTTTGAAACTTAACAAACATATATACACACCAGGATCCGAAGATCTAAACACACAGCGGAAGAGTATTAGCGGCTACGAAGCCAAAACAGTGGAGCCAAAAGTGGCAGCGAAACAAACCAAACTGCCAATCGCAGGGCAGGATCACTGCCTGGGATTCCCAACGTCTAGGCGTCGTCGGTGTCGATCTCTAAATAGAAACCACCCTCTGGAGGGGCAGTTTCCTCTGCAACAAAAATATCAACAATAGCAGGGTGAGTACAAAATTGTACTCAGCAAGACTTACAGTGCGGAAATAGTAGTGATTATGCCAGGTATCAACAAGGGGTAATTGTGGACTAGTTGTGGAAAGCCAAGTTTACCTTTTCAATAACAATATGTAGATTGAAATTCGACTACTAGAATACCTTTTCAAGGGGATGAGTCGACACTTCTCGGATATTCCTTACCGCAGATCACCACACCTGAAAAACCCCTCGACCCATCCTCGACCACCCTGGGAGGAAGCTGTCGCTAACCACGTCCTTAGAGTTGGCAAGTTTTAGGATTTGTTGTAGTTGTCTAATTCGATGCAAAATCTTACCAAGCTGTCCATAACCGCGGACACGGCTGTTCAAACAGTTCTAACCCTGCAGGGGTGTACATCTTTACCTACACGCATTGATCGTCTCTTAGTGCTAGGCCAATCACACACTTCACGAGGTGTGCTAGCAGAGGGTGATCAATCACGACTGTTACAATGCTGTCGACCTAGGTATGAGCCACCCGTACGGGCTAGTCCATGTACATCTGTCCGGCGGCACAGAGACGCGGTCCCACACGTTGTGAATCGAGGTACATCCCCGGTCTCCCAGGCCGTGTGTCCACCCCACCCTATATGAGACCACACACCACATCCCCTTTTTCACGCACACGCAAATGGAAACGGCAAAACTAATGCAGCTCATACACTAAGTCTAAGCAAATTAGTGAGTCGTGGGTGGCCCCATAATCCACCCGTGTAGAAGTACGCGAATCTTGGTTCGAAGGGACACCGGTAACCGGTCCTTGCGGGAAGACGAGACAACCCACCATGCTCCCAGCCATGGCCTCTCGTCTAAACCTAGATAAGATTAAACAGGTTCATTAGTTATCCCGGTGAACACCCACCTACCACGTATCCCATTCCCAGTGTTGATTCGTCTACTATCCCAGGAATTACGACTTCTACAAGTCTAAGCATGTCTAAGCATAAATAGCATAATAGCATTCGAACAGTGGGTACTAGACTACGCTAGATAGGTTAGGTTAGTGGTGGAGCTGTTTAAGCGACAAGGTGAGTCTTATTCATCGGACTAGGGCTTTTCTTAGCGGAAAAATAGCAGTTGAACGCATGTAATAATGAATTTGAAAACAACTAATACTTTGCAAATAGTAGGAGATCTGCAACGTGACCAAAGGGGCTGCTTGCCTGGTTGCTCTGCAACGATACCCTGCTCGTGATCGAGATTACCGTCCTCTGGATCTTCCGGCTCTATCGAGGAAGAACGAAAACACCGGAAACAAGGGTATAACAGTAAATATCTAAATGCTGAACATCGGCATGAGATGACATGCATGCTATGACATAGAGGATGTAAAATAAAGACTAATGCAGGTGAAATCAATTTAATCGGAGTTCGGACGCATAAAATATCGCGATCCGAAATTCCTCCGGCTAATCGGAAACCCTAATTTGAGTTTTTAGCGAATTGTATTATTCCTAGCATGCAAACATGGATGAACATGATGTTTTTGAATAGATCTTCTCTTTCTGAACATTTTGATATATTATTTGCATTTTTCTGATTTAAAATGGATTTTCTATGAACTTTACAAAATTTAAACCCCTTTGTTGTATTTTTCTCAGCAAAATTAACATTCAAATTAATTCCTAAACCAGAAGTTCCGATTTTCCTATCCGGAAGTTCCGATCTACATATAAGTCGGATGTTCCGGTTTAGAAGCCGGATGTTCCGGTTTTTCCAGAACGATTAAAACTGGGGTAGCGTCGGAACCTCCGGTCAGGTCGGATATTCCGATATTGTTACATCGGAAGTTCCGATGTTACTATTTTCAGCTCCTTCTTGATTGCTTTTGTTTTTATTTCTTACATGCGGGGTCCTCATGCCATTGAGACAAATTAAATGAGTGTATTAATTACACTGTTAGGAGTTAATTAGCATCATCAGTATATTAGTTACACTGATTAACCGATGATTAGCCATTAATGGCACGGTGAGCTATTAATTAGCCATTAAACCGTCGGTTAGAATTAACTAAACATGATTAACAGCATTAAATTGGTCGGAATAGCAGGCAACCGAATTCATCTGTGCACTTAGTTGGTCCACGCATGCATTAGAATGGGTCATAATGACCTTATGGTCATTAAGGACCATGATTAGGAGCTCGGGCGGCCGGTTCGGGTTGCTCGGCACCTGACCGGTGCCGGCGGCAGGCGGCGCGGGGGAGCGGCGTCCAAGGCTTACCGGCGGCGGGACGGATTGCGGCGGAGGCGGTGAGGCACCGGGGCGGAGGAGCTTCGGGAGGGGGCTAGGGCGGCGATGGAGAAGCCTGGGGCGGTGAGGGGCGAGCGGCAAGGCGATCCGGGGCGGCGCGGCAAGGCCCACGGCGGAGCTAGGCGGCGGGGGCTTGGCGCGGTGGAGGGGGCGAGGTGGTGGTGCTTCGGGTGGCTCGGCGACCGGCGGGAGGGGAGGCGGAGCAAGGGAGCGGCGCACGGGAGGGCTCCGGGCGCGGCTCGGGAGGGCGCTAGGGCGACACGGCACGGTGGAGAGGGAGGAAGCCGGCGACGGGCTTGAGGGGAGGCGGCGGATGAGCGGCGCGGTAGGGGAGAGAGAGAGAGGGAGTGGGGCGGCAGGGGATAGAGATGAGGGCGCCGACGCCTTAGGGAAGAAGCAAGTGGGGGGGGGCGGTGGCAGGCTGGGCCGAAAGGAGAAGAAACGGGCCAGAGGAAGGAGGCCCATTCGGGTAGAAGCTAGGGTTTTCTCTTTTGATTTTATAGCTTTGATTTTCTATTTTAGTTTAAATTCTGTTGCACATTTGAATGATCTTCAAACAAATTTTCAGCCCACAGCCTCCTAAGCATAAGGGAAATAATTTCAAAATACCATGTTCATGAGATGTTGATCAAAGTTTTTAAAATTTACTTCACACCCTCATGTGGTACTTAGAGGTTTCCACCAGTAATCCAAAAATTTCAAAAACTTACACATTTTTAAATTCGTAAGTTCATTTCATGAGATGCACATGATGCACATTACACGGTTAATAAAACAGGGGTGTTACAATCTCCTCTTCCTAAGTCGAATCCCCGCTCAATTTTTAGAGAGCTCCACCATACCAGAAAGCCCCAAAGCTCGCTGGAGAAGGCTGTCACCACCGTCGCCATTTGGTCCTAAGCGGAGGCGCCGCTCAAACCAATGCCAAGTGGGCCCCGCATCGGGAAATATAACCCGAAGCGGTAAGCCACCACATGCCACCAACAAGTAGGCCCTGGGCCTTCGGCCGAGCCTACTGTCGGGTTAAGTGGAGACGTGCTCCTCTAATACGCCTCCGACTTTACCTGTTTCAGCAGAAAGCCAGTTCGGTTCAAGCAGAACCATCCCGTTCTCTGGTTCAGCCAGTTCGGCTCGATTTTAACCTGTTTTCTAACAACCAATTCTAGTTCTAGGTTCTAAAAGCATTTTAAAACTTTCTGTTCAAACAAAGTTTCAAATTTTCAAATTTATTTATACGAGAACAGAGAAGAACTCATGTTTTGCTTAAAATTTAATTTTCTTTAAATACCAAATGTTTTTAAATATATTTCCAAAGCATTAAGGTAGTTTATGAATATTTTCAAACATTGTATGACCTCTGTAACCTAGAGAAACTAAAGAACCAAATTGCTTTTGAATAAAACTTAATGAATTTGAATTCCCTTATATGTTGGAATCTTTATTGCTATACAAATTTGGCTCAAAATTTGAATATAAGTTCAGAGAACCTTATGAACTTTTTATCACCTTATCAACTTCTTTTAACCTCAGGACCCAACCAAAGTAAGCATCAAGATTATTCTAAGCATGTTAAGGAGAAGAAACACGTTGCCCTTATATGTTTGATGTCTTGTTTAAGTAATATTTATTCATACTAAAACCCTAGAAACCCTATAAACTTCTTAGAACCAGAGCATATCATGGGCATTTCATATTGAATCTTGTGGTTTTTATCTGGAGTTCAACTATGCGGTTATTTATTCACCGTCATTGTAACGTACAGTTACGATTGACGTGCCGGATTCTTGCGAGGAGGATCCCGAACTCTCACCGTATCAAGTTCAAGAGCAAGACCAGTACCAAAAATTGTCAGGCAAACTTCCCTACTTTGATCATGGTGAACCCATATTTTCAAACATATTAGTTTGTTTACAAAGCTTGCATGCTATGTTGCTAAGACTGCTATTTTATGTTAATGATAAGTATGACCTATTGTTGCATGCAAATTAGTTCATATATCAATCCTTGTCGCCCTAGGAATGATTTCCACTAATATAGTAACATTGGGAAACCTAGACTTAAATATATATGGGCTTACTACGCTTATTCGCAGTAGTACAAAACTTTTCAATAAAGGATTACATATCACTTGGAAATTTTGGGAGATGAATCCATGTGAGGTATCCATTGTCTGAGGAAGAGATTCTGAAAACTAAGCTTATTGACAAAACTCAAAAATAAAATGAAAATGATTTAGATCCCGGTGGGAAATATAAGATGGTGTTTGGGGAATGTTGGTGTAGATAAGGAAGCCTGTTGTAGCATGACTATGGTAGCCTGTTGTAGTAGAGCTATGGTAACATGAAGTGGAGTCGTGCTGGGATCAACTAAGGACCGAACCTAAGTGCCGATCACCCTAGTTCACAACATACGTCCACATGCCCTAAATGGGAAGGGCTTGACCTAATACTCAATTTAGAACTGGTGTACAGACCCGTAGGCGATAGGTGACATGTGCAGATGAAGTTGCAACTTCTGTAGAGAGGTTTCCCCATATAGCGTGAGGTTATACTCGACATATCTCTATTTGTAACATTGTAGTGGATTCAAACTAGAGATAGCTAGTCCATCTGGCGAGTTCATCGATAGGGCTAGCTGGAGGAAAAGTCTTGTTGTAATAACCCTGTTGGTACACCTTGTGAAGTGTACTCATTAGCACTTAGTAACAAGGGGAGCTTACATCTTGTAAATAAAGTCGTACAACCTCCGTAGAGTGTTAAAGTCTATTCGAATAGCTGCGCCCGTGGTCATGGACATAAATTGGATAAGCCATACATTGATTAGTGCGGCGACCCACATACTGCCCTTTTGGATAATATGTCGGTCTTTGACATATTGTAGACAAAATACCTTCTCATCCACAATATATCATACAGAGTAGCACATCAGAAACATTGCAGCAGTCCATATATTACAAACTTAATTTACAAACTCGAAATACAACACAAAGTCTTACAAACTTATTCCCAAAAGTACGAAGAATTTAAAATCATTATAACTTTGTTACAGCAAAAGCCTTATCTATAACTCTCGACTCACCCGACCTATACTTCTATTCGACAGTATTCTCGTCGTGGAACTCAACGTAGTAGTCGACGCCTTCGTCCTCCTTCGTCAACGTCTGATCTTCGGAAACTTCCTGGTCGATCTCGACGTACACCACCTCCATCTCCGTCATTGGCTCATAGTCTAATCAAAGGAATTAGAGTAAGGGGATGAGTACAAAAGGTACTCAACAAGTCCAGGAATAGCAAAGAGGTGTTTGATGCACTATCTACTGAGAATAACAATGCTCTCCAAAAGCAATACAATTTTGTAAGGTGAGAGAGTCAAGTTTTAATTTAAGAGACTGTGATCTCATGCCTTACAGGCTGCTAGGATCCCCGATAGACCTCTTTCCTGCCGTGTTCGTAGTTCCAACTAGGAACATGGAGTGACTCAACCACACTTCTTTACACTCTGCAGAGGTACGCAACTATACCCACAAACGACCAATAGTCGTGGCGTTCACGTTGTCACATGCATAATCAGACCGTAAGTTCACAGAGCCGTATCACCGCCCGCTCAGTCATACCCCACGTCGTAGTTCCGCACAACAGGCCAGGTACTACCGATCTCACATTGATACTACGGATCCAACGCATCGTGGTTAGCCAACGGCTAACACCACCTTCCCAACAATTGATACTCCAGATCCAACTATTGAGGTCTTCCTTTCTCGGGGGAGTATGACCTATGGCAACTATACTTTGGCTCAGGCCCGCCCACACAAGGTATGTGGTATGCGCGATCACTACGGCGCTTAAGCACATTCGATCATTTGTTGCTTTAACCTTATATGAACAAACCCTTGTGATAAAATCCACCTTCCGATGTGCCCCCGGCACCTTTCCAAGATTTCACCACACACCATGATCACACCCAAAAACCGGCGATCAAATTGAAACTACAATTGATTCATCTTTAGAAAATAGGTTTTCATTTTGTACATGTTATAGATGAGAAGGAAATTTTGTAAAACGTTCTCATCGGATATGAACAATAAAATGGACTTGTCTGGTAACGGATAGGTAATGGAGATCAACTGGTCTGCTGGCTGAACTCCGGTTTCTGGAGAAAGAAAAACAATATAGTCCGGTAAGGACTAACTTGAAAATTCCAAATGTGATTGCAATGACATGGCATTGAATGCATGAGATGCTAAGTGTATTAAAATTATCATCAAAGACTTTAAAATTAAACCTTTTTAACAACCTCTTAAAGATTTAGGATTTTCTAAGAATAACTCGTGCGTTAGATATTTTAAATCTCACGTTAATTTTTTCGCACTATAGCATTTAACCAATTTAATCTTTGATTACTTCACTCAAAATTTAACATTTCTATTTAATCCATTAGCCTTAATACAAAAATTAGTTAAGATCTTAAGAAAATTAACTTAGGGTTTAACCTCTTTTTAAAGAATAACTCATTTTATTCAATTTAAAATAATCTACAATTTTAGATAAACTTAAATTCCTTTCTAAGAATTTATATTAACTTAAGTAATTTCTTTAAATTTTCAATTTACTCTTTGTGAAGTTATCTTTATTTTTATTTATTTCTTTTCATTTTCTATTTTCAAGAAAACAGAAACATATATACATATACATTTTAATATTTTTAAATCTTTATGCCATTTTTGTTTTATTTCATCATTTCATTTTTTCTTTTCTTTCTCCGGCCAGCCCATGAGGCCCATTCCGATTCCCCTCTCACCTCCTCTCTCCACCCTTCCGACCGGTTCCTCTTTTCCCCTTTTGCGCCGCCACCTAACGTCGCCTCCGGTTCCTCAGCTCTCGGCCTCCTCCGCCGTTCCCCGTGGTTCCCGCCGGTCTCTCCCCAGCGCTACTCCACCTCCTGATGCGTGCCGCCGCCTCGGTCTGGGGCTCGGGCTCATCCCTACCGACCCCGCTCAGTTGGTGCTTCGGCCGCTGCCATGGTTACCCTAGCCCAGTTCCTTTGCGCCGCCCCCTTGGTCTCGCTCCGACGTCGCTAAAGCACGCTGAGGTCACCTACTGCCGTCACCTCATCACTCCCTACCGGCTACTTATGCTCGATATGTGGATTCCCTTGTCTACATATAAGCTACTCAACTGGAGAACAGATACTAATTTGGTCTTAGTAGTTCTTTGTTTCTTCCATATATGCATGTCTGTATCAAACCATTGAACTGAAAAGAATAGAACTATACTTGATCTAGCTTATCTACCTTTATATTTAGATAAGAACATATGCTAGCTCGAGTTAGTATGTCTAAAACGGATAAGAACAGATGCTTTACTTGGTCATTAGTCTTAATTATGTAATAATTTGTTTGTTTAAAAAAAAGGGTTAGAGAAAGGTATTCTAATAAGAACAGGTTTTTACTGCACTCGGCTCCTTTTGAGAATATATGCTATTGCTTAGACATTTGTGTGTGTGTCTCTATCAGTTTATTTGCTGAAGAGAACAAGTGCTACTACTTGGTCATTTGCTGTTTAGTGATGATGTTAACATTTGAATTTTTCTTATTCAAATTTGGTAAGGACAGATGTTAGCTTGAAATGGTATTTATTTTTTTGAAAGGCTGATAAGAACAGAAAAACTACCATGCTGCCTATTAGTTGCCTTGATTAAACTGTGATGATACTCTCTGAGAGAACTTAAGAAAGGTATAAAAACATAAATCTGATAAGAACAGATTTGCACAAGCTGCCTAATCAAAAACCCGATGCCGAAACTATATTCTGAGGGTCCTTACTATTGCTAACCTATTAGGTTTGCATATGTGAGGTTTTTATGTGCTTTCAGATATTTCCTACCTTGTTTCAATATGGGTCAGGTAAGCTGCTGGTTTTCTTCTTCTCTCCTATACTCCTCCTCCTCAGGTCTTGGTGAACTTCTCCTCCTAAGCTTTATCTTCTTGGTGGCCTTCTCCTAACGCTCGTTGCTAGAACTTGATCTTCTAGCCCTTGCTCCCTACACCATGTCCTGCTATTCTTGTTGAGCTCCTATAGCTTGACTCTCGTGAAGGAGATTAATGTTACGGTGGTGTATGTGATGAAAATGGTGGTCAACTGATAGCACTTCGGTGGTTGTTACTATGCACTACTATTCACCTGGTTGCCTTTGCCTTTAGCCCTATGGAAGTCTATATATGGCTTCACTCATTTCTGTGGTGAAAATGGCCACCTCCTACTTGTTTCGCTGGAACTCTGTGGCCGGTTTGACCACCTGTGTGGCCGGTTTGACCGTCCTATGGCCGGTTTAAACCGCCTGACACAGATTCTCTGCTGAAAATTGACAGCAACAACGCATTTGCTTCTATGTCAATTCCTTTGGCTTCACCATTCCTTGTTATCCCTTATGTATGCTTCCCTTGCTCTTTGTGACAGTGATCATGCCTCCAAGGATGAAGCATGCCTCCCGTGGGTCAGTAAGGGCAGAATCCTCCCGTGCAACTGTCGTGGTTGAAGATCCAGTTGAGGAGGAAATGGCTAGAGAAGAGGAAGAGAGTGATAATGTCTCTGAGCAGTCAGGTGAGGTTCAAAACGTGTCAGAGGATGAGCCTGAAAGTGATGAGGATGATGAGATGGAAGATGACATGGATAATTTTGATCTATCCACTCTCACTGCAGAAGACTTTGCTATCTATAGGCAAGTGAATCAATATGAGTGAACTCAGTCATCAAATGATCGCAAGTTCCACACTCTCTTTTAGGAGCATGTTCATGAGTTTGCATATGGACCAGAAAGGAAGTTTGCACAGCACAATCCAATCAAGTGGGACATCATTGATTAGATTCCAGATTATGATGGATTGCACCAGTTGTTTCAGCAGGTTGGACTTGCAGCATTTGTATCTTTGTCAGCCACCAAGGCACAGATCGAGGACATCCTAGGTTTTCCCCCAGGTGATGAGTTCAGTAGTATACATGATGACGAACACCTATCTTTGGATGGACAGCTTGCCTACTACCGGCCCCATCAGCATCATGGGAGAACCATTCGGGCTGGTAGAGTTGATGGTCTCTACACTATTCCCAGTGTAGTGAACCGCTTGGTCAGGCGCAGTGTGTTGCCTAGGGGAGGCAACAATGATGAGATTCGGCCTCCAGCTTGGAACATTATTGATCACATCATGAGGGGCGAGAGGTTTGATGTTGTGCACTGCATGCTAGAGGAGATTGCTTTGTCTATGGGAGATGTCAACAAGCTGATCTACTACGCTCCCTACATTATGAAGATTATTTCAGTTGAGACAGATTATGCAGGGCCTCTCAGCACTTCTTTTGGGTTCTATACACCAAGAGAGAGGCAGTCAGTATTTCACCCCACATGGTGGCAGACCCACAGCAGGTTCCAGGTGCAGCTCAGGCACCTCCTCACCAGCAGCAGTAGCAGTTTGGTCAGCAGGACCATGGAGAGCCTCAACACCAGCAGCAGTTTCCACCTCAGGGGTTTGTGCCACAGTTTGCAGATTAGGCACCTTACCAGTATGAAGTTCCATCTCAGCTCTATGATCCGTTCATGAGCAGCATGGTTGGACACTTTGAGAACCTGAGCATGGGCATGAGACATTTCCAGACAGAGTTGCGTTCAGATATACAACAGTTTCAGTCAGAGTTCAGGGCAAAGTTCGACTCCAGATTCTCTGCTATGTCCGGACAGCTGTCAGAGCTTGGGTTTCACGTCAGGAGCATTGAGGAAGTTGTTCGCCCTGTCTATTCTCGTCGTCACCGTGGTGACTCGTCCTCCAGTGCTCCGCCGTAGCCTCCTCCTTCTGAGTCTTAGGTGGATTTTGGGGAGGTGTCTAGATTTCTTCCATTTTGGCATTTGATGCCAATGGGGGAGAAGTCTAGAGGGTTGGGAGGGTTAGCTTTGTGTTTTCCTTCTTTGGAGCATGGGTAGTCGGGTTATATGGGTGCTAGCTATCTCTTTTGCTTGCATTATATATTTAGCTAGTATCGTTGTGTGTGTGTTAAGCTTATATGATTATTCTTGTAATATCTCTTGCATAATCTTAAACACTTTCCTCTATGTTGATCTCATGTGTTGAGACTTGATATACTTTGGACAACTATGTGCTTAATGGTTATTTATGTGGTTCTTCGGTTTTATGTGATATCTTTTATTCAAAGTATATCCTTATGATCCTTGTTTTGTCATGCATGCATATTTAGACTTGATGTTGATATATTTTGCCTTGCTTGTCTACATGGATCATATATATAAGGGAAACTCCGCCAAAATTTGAAATGAATAAAATATGCAATGAAATTCAAAATTCATTCACATATGCATATATTGTGGGGGAGTTTGCCATATATATATATTGTAGCTCTACTAACATCAAAACCCTAGTGGTGTTTGATGCTAGTAAAGCCGGTTTTAGTAACCATAACATCTTTGTGATGTTTGATGCTACCAAAACTTATTCTTAGTATATATTTTATTCACGAATGAGATGTATACTTAGAACCTTAAATTTTTAATTACAACCCTCTAGTGAGATTGTCATCAATTACCAAAATGGGGGAGATTAAAGGTTCATCGAGCCCCCAAGTGTGGTTTTGGTAATTAATGACAATACCTATGGACTAACAATTATGTGAGAATTGTTTGAAGGTTGTTCCATAGGTGATGCAATGATTGATAGAGCATGAATTCATTAAGGAATGCCATGAGATCAAAAGAGATACATCGAGATCAATGAGTTCTAGGTGATGCTCACATGATCAAGAAGTTAGAGTGAAGAAGACCTCGGATGATCAAGATTGTGATTCAAGGAGTGAACTTAATATGATCAAGAGGTGCAAAACTCATGAGTTGAGCTAAGCGAAGAACAAGAAGAAGTCCATGAGTTGGACTCGAGAAGATTGACGATAAGCGTGAAGGCTAATGACTAAGGTATATAGTCATCAATTTATGTTCATGGACTAACCCACATGCTATGTGTTTGAGAGTGAGTTGGGGTTAGGTCCATATGGTGGCAAAAGTTGAATCGAGATATTCAAATATGCCAAATGGAAGAGCAAGATCAAGTCGAGCATGGTGAAGACTCATGAACTTGATGCTTGTGGTTCAAGTCTTAGTGGTGAACCGATGAAGATGATGTGAAGAGAAAGTCTTCTATGCTTAGTGCATGTGGAGCTATCATTTAGACTTCATCAAGCTTCCGTAGATCGAGAGAGGATTGAAGTAGGGAGCAAGGATGAAGATCGTCTTTAAGCTCAAGTGGAGTTGATGACAAGCCTAGAAGAGCAATAAGAAGCGACGGAACTTGGATGATGTGTTCGTCAAGTCTGGCAAGGATTGCTCAAGGCAAAGGTATGCCTAACTAGGGTTTCCTATTTCACCGGTCTCTAGGTGCTTGGAGAGAGACCGGATTATAGGTTTGATAGCTGTACTATTAAGAGGGGCTATCGGATGTTTTGCTTGTCCACATCATATGTCGAGTGCTCAATTCTTTGCATATGTTGCTTGTGTGTGTCGCGTTTAGCCAAAAATCTAGAACTTAGTGTTCTAGGTTTCTGCCTAAGTCACAGAGGTCTGACCGGCCATTTGCGATGATCTGACCGCCTGGCCCGTGGCTCTGGGGTTTTCTGCGCAGCAGTTTGACCAGCCTCTTGTGGCGGTCTGACCAGCTGGGTTCTTTTTTCCAGTATGTTTCCCGGTTGTGCCGGGATGGGATCCCAGAGTCTCCGAGATCCACTGCTGGAATCTGTTTTAACCCCTTGGATTGGAATTTCTGGTGTGTCCGATTTTGGTTTCGGTGTGTCCGGTCTGGTGTCCGGAGTATCCGGGGTTGTTACCCCCGAATGTCCGGATGTGTGTTCTCTGTGTGAGTTCAGTAAGGGCGGTTTGACCGGGCCCAGAGGGCAGTCTGACCGGGCCATCGGTTTTGGGTCTTTTCTCTGGGACTTCGGAAGTTCTGATGCAAATATCGGATGTTCTGATGAGGTCGGAGGTTCCGGATATGATTTTCCGGATACTCCGATATTCCCGGAAGTTCCGAAGTCACCCGTGTTTTGAGTGCTCTGGAAAAATCGGAGTATCCGATTTTGGGTCGGAAGGTCTGATCATGTGCTCTCTGTGTGAGTTCTTGTAAGGGTGGTGTCGCGGGGATTTCACGGCAATATACATTTCTAGTAGGAATTTTGGGGGGCGCAGGTGGATGATCCAGGAGCGGGTGCACACGAGAGAGTTACCCAGGTTCAGGCCCTCTAAGGAAGAGGTAATACCCTACTCCTGCTGGATGATTATCAAGCCTCGTGTGAGGAGTATCTTAGTACAAGAATGATGTGGTTGCTTGAAGAAAAAAGAATTGAAGTTCCAGAAGTCAGCCCCCTGAGCGGGTGTCCTAGCCTTGCCTTATATAGACCCGGCAAGGCCTGGAGTTACAACTACTGAGTCATGGTAACGGCACTCTTAATTGGTGCCTTTAACTCTACTTAATGCGCCGATTCTAACGTCCGACTTCATGCCTAAGTAACGCCTCGTCTTAACTGGCACCCGGCCGTTACTTCCGAGTGGATCCTACGGGCTGCATCTGACCAAGTGGGCCTCCTGTAGCAGCTTTGGGCCACCCTGAGTTTGTTGGGCCGATTCCCTGTCTTGGGCCTATCCGCCCTGATCCCGTCGTCAGTAGCCCCCGAGTGCTTCAGGGTCTTGAAACGGGCGCCGTCTGGTAGGCGAGCCGGGTGCGTCTCCGAGTCGGCCGTAGAGAGACCTTGATGGACTCCCGAGATTCCTGAAAAAAGGTTAAGTTTGTGCTAAGTGAAGAGTCTCGGTGATACCTGTGCTTTCCTGCTGGGGAAATCGGCTGGTGGCCTACCAGGAGGCGTATCATAAATTCTGAGTGAACCCGAAATAGCGTCTGGGCTTATCCGAGTAGTTCGTTGCCAGCTTGCGCCCGAAGGGGGACGTTTTCGATGTTCAGCTTCGGAACCGAGTCTTCGAACTTTGACATTGGTTCTGAATCGGAGACTGTCTTATGCCGTCTGAATCGGAGACCGTCTTACGCCGCTGTGGCGTTGGGTTCTGAATCAGAGTCCGTCTTGTGCCGCTGTGGATGCCTAGTTCGTCCTTAGCTCGGGTGTTGCCAAGTGACCTGTGAACCCTGCTGGGCTGGTCATCGACGCCCTTTTGAAGAGTTGATCTGCTGTCGAGTGGTACAGTTGGTGTATCTCGGAGTTGTTTGATGGAATCGGTGCAGCCTTTGCCTCGTGGCTTGACGGGCCGAGTCGGCTCCAAGCTGGTTCGGCGCCCGAGTGTGAGATTACCCGTTCAAGCCGAACCCAGTCAAAGCCGGCTCGCGGTCACGCAAAGACGTCACGACTGCGTGCGATGTCATTCCAGCATTTATTGCGCGCAGTTAGTTGGATAGAACGCCTAAGGCACTGCAGCGCGATGATTTCGCCTCGAGTCCCGCGTGGGGCATGTGCGAGACATCCGCCGCTGTAGCAACGATTGCGCGGGACGTCTGAAGCGACGGCTTGTTATGATTGTGCCTCGAGTCACGCGGTTGGTGTGCGCGGGATGGATGCTGACGTAATGCACGCCGGACGGAGCGCTTGGGACGATGGGTCATGGCGAAAAAAGGCGTCTCGAATCCCGCAGGGTCGCGCGTGCGGGACGGCAGTTGCCGTGGCGGTTTGCTGCCACGTGTGTCGCACGACCGTTGGCGGTTCGCCTCCTCCTTCTATAAAAGCGGGCGTAGGGGAAAACGGTTCTTATTTGCCTTCGTCTTCCTCGCACGCATAGACTCTTTTCCTCCAGAGCCGCTCCTCCGCGCACTGCTTCCTTTCTTCCTCCACAGAGAGAACGCTGATCCGTCGCCGCCTTTCGATCATGTTGCGTGTTTCCAAGGGAAAGAAGATCGACTCTGGATCTTCCTCCGCCACCGCACTTCTCGACGACTGGAAGAAGGTTGATTGGGTTCCGTCGGTGGTGAACGACGATATCCTCGCCGGCCTCGCCACGGAGGGAATGCTGCCGCCACGAGCGATCAGCAACTGGAGGGCGCCCTTCCAGGAGCCGGGTCCCGCTCCGCACGATCACGAACGGGTGCTACTCATCTCGTTCGTCGGGCGGGGCCTGTCACTGCCGCCCCACGACTTCGTGCGAGGTCTCCTCCACTTCTACGGCCTTCAACTCCACCATCTCAACCCCAATGGCATTCTATACATCCCGTGTTTCATCACGCTGTGCGAGTGCTTTTTGGGGACTCGGCCTCACTGGGGGCTATGGAAGAAGACCTTCGTGGTGAAGGCGCAGCCGGTTAGGGCCGGCGGGCGCCTCTCCATCTCCGGGGGAGCTGGCATCCAAGTGAAGTCCAGCGCAAAGTACTTCAAGCTACAGCTCTCGGACACCGTGCGGAGGTGGCAAGATGTGTGGTTCTACTGCCTAGACGAGCTCTCTCTGACTGGCCAGGAGGGGCTACCAAAATACATCCCTGGTCCCCCGGTCTAGCAGAAGCATTGGGGCGCTAAACCTTCCAGCGCGGAAATGCCAGAGGTTGAGCAGCTCACGAGGAGGATCCAGCGGCTCCAGGATAAGGGGCTTACTGGAGTCGACCTCATCGTGACCTGGTTGAGTCGGCGGATCCAGCCGCTACAAGCTAGGGCACACCCGATGTGGGAGTACTCGGGTGCGTCCGATCTGACCAGGGTATTGCCGACGGAGCTCTCGGATCGCCACTTCATGGAGCTCCTCAAGAACTTAACTAAGGAGCGATCTGGTCTCACTAGGGCACCACACGTGGTGCCCTATTCTGCAACTAACCCCCCGCCGACTGTAAGTGTTTCATCTTCCGAGTCGGATCCTTTGTACTTTTGCTTCATCATTTCTTCTAAACCGAGTCTGTTGTTGCAGACTCTACTTCACTTGGACTCCATGCCGCCCCTCCCTGAGCAAAATCCAGTTCCGGAGGCGTTGGACAACGTGGAGGTCGATGAAGAAGCCCCCGAGGGTGGGGACCCGGAACGGGTGCAAGTTCCGGCTGACTTGGGGGACGAGTCAGAGGAGGGGGCCCCTCTGACCTTCAAATGGAGGCGTGTGGATGACACCTCCGGGTCCGGGGCTTCACGAACCCAGGTGGAGTCGGCTCAGGCGGAGTCGGCCGCCAAGCTGGCGCGAGCCGAATCCACCGGCCCTGCGGTGCAAACTGCCGATCCCACCGCCATGCCAACTGCGCCCCAGTCAGCATCCGCCAGTCCCTCCGGGGGTCCATCCGCCCCGGGGAAACAAAGAAGAAGGTAGTCCCGATGACCACCAGGTACGCCACTTTCTGCTTTCTTTCACGTTTTGATTGAAGAGTACAAAGAAAGATGCTGAAGTCGGCTTGGGTTTTTGTCTTTTGCAGAGTACAAAGGAAGCTTTCCGACAAAGGAGGCTTCTAGCCCAGCTCGTCAATGGGCCCGACTCCAACCCCGCCATCAGAGTCGGGTTCGCCAGCTCCGACTGTGACTGCGCCCAGCGCGCAGACGCCCACCGCG
Source organism: Stipa capillata (assembly GCA_019208055.1). Taxonomy (NCBI): domain Eukaryota; kingdom Viridiplantae; phylum Streptophyta; class Magnoliopsida; order Poales; family Poaceae; genus Stipa; species Stipa capillata. The sequence continues at coordinate 72,777 of JAGXJF010001380.1, read as the reverse complement.
CCCGTGGCGGTGGAATCGGAATCAGACACCGGAGCCAGGCCAACCGTGCCCCCAGCTGCGACTGCACCCAGCGCGCCACCACCTGCTGCACCTGTGGTGGAGACGCCGGAGTCAGGCGTGGTACCGGGCCAGCCGAGGCACCGGCAAGCGAGCCGCGAACTCTGCTGACTCCCGCCAGCGAAGAGGCAACAGAGCTGGCGGTTGCGGCCAGTGCCGAATCCTCGGAGCCGGCAGACAAGGCCAAAGGCCAGCTCGGCCCCAGGTCTTCGCCAGTGGTAGTGCGGAGCCTTGTGCTAGCTGCTGCGCCCGTGTCCGAAGAGACGGCACCCAGTCCGTCCAGTGGCCTCATGTCCGCCCTGCTGCTTCCGAGCTGTAGCACGGAAGACCTGGCGGCGGCACAAGGGGGCACTGACCGCGTCGTTGCCCTCAGCTCCAAGCTCAGGGAGTTCACTGACGCAGCTAAAACCTTGGCGGACTCGGCCGAGGTTTTGGAGTCTTCCGTTGGGGTAAGTCTTCACATCCGAACCTCGCTTCATCTTAAAACTGGGAGCACGATCAGTGCACCCAGTGGATGTAGCTCCCGAGTCTCGAGTCGACTATCTGAGTCGGCTGGAGACTTATTAACTCGGGTTCCACTGACTCGAATCTTCTTTTTGTGCAAGCTATGGTCTGACTCGGTGGCAGCGGCCTAGCGCTCTTGGAGAGGAATGCCTCTCTCGAGAAAGCGCTGGCCGAAGAAAGGACCAAGACTCGGCAGCTTGAAGAAAAGCTCACCGCCGCAGGGAGTAAGTATCTGAATCACTATAGTTTTTTGCCTTTGAGATTTCGTTGATTCTAATTTCTTTGAGTCAGCAGATGTGGAGGCCGAAAACAACCGTCTTCGTGAATAGTTGAAGGCCTCTATCTCGATGGAAAGGGCGAAGGAGATGATCACCGCCCGTGAAGCCGAGCTCGATAACGAGCTCAGCCAAGCTCGGGAGAACATAAAAAACTTCGCCTCCCTGCAGTCGAAGCACCAGCAGCTGGCCACTCAGTTTGAGCAACTGACGGCCAATAATCACGAGCTGCAGGTGCAAGTCAACAATTTCTACGCGCAGATGACCGAGTCGCAATAGAAGCATGCTGCGGCCATCATCACGTGGGAGAAGCAGGAGGCGGAGCTCATGGAGCATCTCAAGAAAGCCAACGAAACCCTGCTCGGTGAGCTTTCGAGTCCCTCACTAACTTCTTTTGTCCATTCCCTTGCCTAGCTCCTTGTAATAATTCGAAAGCAAATGCTTGCCCAGAACTGGAGGAGGAAGCTAGGCTAGCAGCGCTCTGACTCCAGGCCCTATCGTGCTCGGCTGAATCGGCGCTCGAGGCCTTCTGGACATCCGAGTTGATGTCCAGTTGTGTCGTCACTGTGGAAGACCGACTCCTCCAAGTGAAGAGCCTCGTTCAGTGCATGAAGTCGGCTGCGACGTGCCTCAGTCTGATCTTCCGGGAGCTCCTTCCTGAGGAGGTAGGCGAGGAACGGCTGAGTCCAGAGAGGGATGACGATCAGGACACCTTCCCTAGCCGAGTCATCCTTCTCGGGATCTTGGCACGTGGTCTCGGCAAAGTCATCTACTTTTTGTAGTGCTAGCAGGAATGCAAGTGAATGAATCCAATCCCATCCCCTTTAAAATCGGCCCCAACTTCGTCTTGACGGAAGGCTGATGCAACTGTTGCAAAAAGACGTCGGGAGGTACCTTTTCACGGGCGGAGCCAATCCTAGCGAGGGAGTCGGCTGCTTCATTGTCGGCCCGGCGAACGTGGTGAAGCTCGAGGCCTTCGAAATGGCCTTCGAGTCGTTGCACGGCAGTGCAGTACGCCGCCATGGTGGGATCCTTACTGTCCCATGTCTTCATCACTTGTTGCACCACGAGGTCCAAGTCTCCGCGACAGAGGAGTCGGCGGATACCGAGTGAGACGGCTATGCACAAGCCATGCAACAACGCCTCGTACTCCGTGACATTATTAGTTGCCGTGAAATGGATATGCAACACGTAGCGGAGCTTGTCGCCCTTGGGGGAGATGAGGACGACTCCAGCCCCCGTGCCCGTAAGCATCTTCGACCCGTCAAAGTACATGATCTAGTGCTCCGAGGGCACTTGAGGCGGGAGGGTCTGGATCTCTGTCCACTCGACGATGAAGTCGGCAAGAGCTTGTGATTTTATAGCCTTGCGTGGCTCGTAGTTGATGTCGTGAGCCATGAGCTCAATTGCCCACTTAGCGACTCGGTCCGTGGCGTCCCTGTTGCCGATGATATCCGACAAGGGAGCATGGCTGACCACAGTAACCGAGTGGGCTTGAAAATAGTGCACCAGCTTCTGCGCTACCATGAACACCTCGTACATGAGCTTCTGGTAGTGCAGATAGCGCTGCTTCGACTCGAAGAGGACCTCACTGACGTAGTAAATGGGTCGCTGCACTTTCTGCACCCAGTCTTCTTCTGCTCGTTCAACCACCAAGGCCACGCTGACCACCTGATTAGTGGCTGAAATGTAAAGCAGCAAGGGCTCCCCTTCCAATGGTGCAGCGAGGACTGGAGGTGTCGACAGTAGGCGTTTGAGGGCATCGAAGGTCTGTTGAGCTTCGTCGGTCCACTCGAAGGAGTCGGATTTCTTCAGGAGTCGGTAGAAGGGCAGAGCCTTCTATCCGAGTCGGGAGATAAACCGACTTAGTGCTGCCACGCACCCGGTCAATCGCTGGACAACCTTCAGATCCTTCGGTTTGTCCATCTTGAGGATGGCCTCAATCTTGTCCGGGTTCGTCTCGATTCCTCGCTCGGAGACGATAAACCCGAGTAGCTTGCCTGAAGGGACTCAAAAGATGCATTTCTCCGGGTTAAGCTTCATGTCATATCTTCTGAGAAGGTTTCGGCCAAGTCGGTCAAAAGATTCATGCCCTTTTTTGTCTTCACTACGATGTCGTCAACGTAGGCTTGGACATTTATGCTTATCTAGTCATGCAAATACTTTTGCATACATCGCTGATATTTGGCTCCAACGTTTTTCAAACCAAAAGGCATAGTGATATAGCAGTAAGCCCCAAACGGGGTAATGAAAGAAGTCTTTATTTAATCTGATTCTTTCATTTTAATCTGGTGGTAGCCTGAATAGGCGTCCAGAAAACACAAACGCTCACACCCAGCCGTGGAGTCGACTACCTGGTCGATACGGGGTAGCGCGAATGGATCCTTGGGGCATGCCTGTTCAGGGATGTGTAGTCCACGCACATGCACCAAGTTTTGTCTTTCTTAAGAATCAGGACTGGGTTTGCTAACCAGTCCGGGTGAAAAACTTCCTTGATGAACCCGGCCGTGAGGATTCGGGCTATTTCTTCTCTGATGGCCTTGCGTTGGTCTTCGGCAAAGCGGCGGAGGGACTACTTGACTGGCCTCGCGTCTTTGGCGACATTGAGGGAGTGCTCGGTGAACTTCCTTGGAACCCCAGGCATGTCAGCTGGCTTCCATACGAAGATATTCCAATTCTCACGGAGGAAGTCGACGAGCGTGCTTTCCTATTTGGCCTCGAGGTCGGACCCGATCTGGACCGTTTTGGACGGGCCATCGAGGTGGACCTAGACCTTTTTGGTGTCCTTAGTCGACTGGAAAGTGGACTCGGATGCCAACTTCTTGCTTGGCGGGGCCTGTTCAAGGTCGACAAGCTTCTTGATGGCCTCCAGTTCTTCCGCTGCGATTAGAGATTCGGCGATATCCGCACTGGTGATGTCACACTCGGTAGAGCGCTCGAAATCACTAGCAATAGTGATGACCCCCTTGGGACCTGGCATCTTCAGCTTGAGGTAGACATAACACGGCCTAGCCATGAACTTAGCATAGGCTGGGCGACTGAAGATGGCGTGGTAGGCGCTTCGGAAGTCGACGACTTCGAAGGTCAAGGCTTCCACCCATAAGTTATCGGATTGCTGAAAACAACCTCCAGGGAGACCTGCCCCAGGGGTTTAGCACACTTCCCAGGCACTATCCCGTGGAAGGTAGTGCTGCTGGGACGGAGTTGGGACTCCGAGATCTGCATCCTCTTTAGGGTCTCCATGAAGATGATATTGATGCTGCTTCCGCCGTCCATAAGGACGTTACGGTGTTTGAAGCCACCAACCTGTGGATCCACCACTAGAGGGCGCTTGCCCGGGCGCGGAACGTGATCCGGGTGGTCGGAATAGTCGAAACCGACTGGCACCTCCGACCAATCCAGCCATTGTGGGACCGTCGGGGCAAATAGCGTTTACCTCACGGTATCGCAGCTTCCGACTCCGCTTGGAGTCGAGTCCTTGGACGATCATGAGAACTCCCTTTTGCAGAGGATATTGCGGTGCACCGTCATCTGCGGCGGCAGGACCGCTTCCTCTCTCACCATCGGAGACAGGTTGCTTCTCTGCCCGGAGGCGTTTTAAGAAGCCGCACTCCCTGGTTGAGTGCCCTGCCTGGTAGTCAGCAGTGCTGTGAAAAGAGCACAGCCTGTCCAGGATTTCCTCGAAGGATAGCCTTGGTGCCTTACGCAGCTGCCAAGTACGGTCCTTCTTCCGGCCGCGCGCGCTCTGCAGCTACGACTAAGTCGGCTCCACCGACTCCGTCGCCACCGCCTTTGCGTTTCTGGGGGCGATTGCCACTGAGCTTCCGGCTGAAGTCAGCTTGGCCTTTGCGTCCCGAGGACTCGGCTTTCGCCTTGCCATTATCTTCGTAACGCATGGCCTCCTCGCCAGTCGCATACTTGCTGGCCACGTCCATAAGCCGGCCCATAGTCTGAACGTTGGACCTGGCCAGCTTATGCTCGTATCGGACTCCCTGAGAGAAGGCCTGTATGGCCTGAGTCTCAGAGACATCTTCAATGGAGTTGCGAAGCCGAGTCCAGCGCTGGATGTAGCCCTGGACTCCCCCTTCTCCTGAACGCAGAGCCAAAGGTCCTGTGCGTTCCCGGGCCGCTTGTAAGTGCCCTCGAAGTTCTTGATGAAGGCTTCTTGGAAATCCTTCCAACCGTAGATGCCGTCCTCGGGCCAAGTTTCCGGCTTGGCGGAGCCGTCATACTTATCAACGCCGCTGGCAATCCGGAAATGATCCGGGAATGGTTCGGCCCGAATCCGCCTGCTAAAGCATAGCAGTCCGGTGGAAGTTGTGCTACCCGGTTGGTTCACCTCTCTGCCCCGACGCTTGGCTCGTGCCCTGGCAGCCCGACGGCCCTCAATGTCATCCCGTGCATCGCGGTTGTTGACATGAGGGGAAGATGCTCTGCGCCGCTCCATCTGGAGTCGGTTGATCTCCTGGCGGGCATCGGGGCGCCGGTTCGTGGAGCGACTTGGTTGTGACGAGTCTACAGTAACAGGGTGACTCGGAGCCGCGGAGGGCTGGCTCCACGCGGATCTGGAATCCAACCGGTCGCGTGCTGAGGTAGCCTCATTTTGTTGCTCCACTGCCGTCTTCATCAGGGTGACGACCCGGCGGTAAGTCTCCGCCACAGGGCCATCCACTGGTGGCAGGAGCGAGTCGGCCAGCGCGGCAGCCACAATGAGGTTCCGTGCTGGAGTTTGATAGACTGGAACACCGTCCCGCTCTCAACCCAAAAGGAAGTTGCGGACGTCGCGGCCCCTCCGCGCAGCTGATGGCGCGGCACGGCGCGAGCGCTGACAGGACCCGCGAGCCGGGGTATCACCATATTCACGTTCACGCGCCTCGAGAGCTACTCTCTCTTGGTCGACATGATCTCGTTCTGCCAGGATGGCCTGACGAGACGCCTCCATGGCCTTTTCTGCTTCCGACTGGCTAGTAATGGGCGTGCGCAAGAGCTCGTCCATTGCCCTGGCCGTCGCGCCTGACGTGCCCGCGGCATCGGTGGTACTGGGCACGACCATGTACACTTCCGCAGCGGAGGCGTAGCTGTATGAACTCTCATACCTGTCGAATGTGAAATCCAAGACGGGCAGGAGCGAGTCGGAGCCGATCATACCAACGAACTGGGGAGACTTCTCGCTGTCAGGTGAGGGCCCCAAAGATTGCATTGGCATCGACTCTATTGCCGGACATGGAACCGGATCCTGAAGGCGAAGCTGACCGAAATCGTCAGCCCCGAAATGCAGGCTCCCGAAGGAGAGCATTGAGCCTCTTGGGAATGCGGCGGAGGCAAGGTGCTGTGCCATGTGGCCGAACACGAGCCCGCCGCTGGTGACCGGAGAGGATCCCGCCTGGATCGCAACTCCAGCCTGGTGCGCCCTACCTGGCATGCCAACTGTCGCGGAGATTTCGCGGCAATATACATTTCTAGTAGGAAATTTGGGGGGCGCAGGTGGATGATCCAGGAGCGGGTGCACACGAGAGAGTTACCCAAGTTCAGGCCCTCTAAGGAAGAGGTAATACCCTACTCCTGCTGGATGATTATCAAGCCTCGTGTGAGGAGTAATACCCTACTCCTGTTGGATGATTATCAAGCCTCGTGTGAGGAGTATCTTAGTACAAGAATGATGTGGTTGCTTAAAGAAAAAAGAATTGAAGTTCCAGAAGTCAGCCCCCTGAGCAGGTGTCCTAGCCTTGCCTTATATAAACCTGGCAAGGCCTGGAGTTACAACTACCGAGTCACGGTAACGGCACTCTTAATTGGTGCCTTTAACTCTACTTAATGCACCGGTTGTAACGTCCGACTTCATGCCTAAGTAACGCCTGGTCTTAACTGGCACCCGGCCGTTACTTCCGAGTGGATGTTGCGGGCTGCATCTGACCGAATGGGCCTCCTGTAGCAGCTTTGGGCCACCCTGAGTTTGTTGGGCCGATTCCCTGTCTTGGGCCTATCCGCCCCTGATCCCGTCGTCAGGCGGTCTGACCGGCCTTGTGAGGCGGTAAGACCGGCCTCGCTATTTTTCTGAGTGCCAGATGTCCAACGGCTAGTTTTATAGCCGTTGGGGTAAGGCGGTCTAACCGGCCTTATAAGACAGTCTGACCGGCCTTTTCGCAGAAACCATCCAACGGCTAGTTTTTGGGGGTTTGGGTATTTATACCCACCCTAGCCCGTGGGGGATGGTTGCTGCTGCCTCTTGGGTCATTTGTTGATCCTCTCTTCTTGCTTCTACCCTCTCTAAAGTCCTCAAGTGCATGTGTTGCTAGATTGAGGTGTGAGGAAGAGTTTGTGCATTGGTTGCACTTAGCGTATGCATTGGTTGCATCGTGTTGAGCATTCGGCGTCGATTGTGTTCGAGCGCGTGTCCGAGAGCTTTTTACTCTTAGATACCACTAACTCTTAGACGGCTTGGTGGTCGTGAGCTCGGTGATCTCTTCGTGAAGATTGTGAAGTGGCTTTAGAGCTCGTCATCTCCGGGAGTGGAGGAAAGAGCTAGCCGTAGTGGTCGAGGAGACTCCGGAGAGTCCTCGAGAGGAAGTGGCTTGAGAGGGAGCCCACCCTTGATCAAGTGTGATCGGGTCCTCAAACGGAGACATAGGATATCGGCGGATATTCGAACTCCGGGTCATACATCGTTTGTCCCTTGTCTCCTTTACATATCGCATTTCATTCTTGCTACAAAATATATCTTGTATAGAATAGAATTGCTTGCCATAGTATTGCTTGTTAATCAACCTAGCCTTGAAATCATATATACTCGAGTAGGTTGCTTGTGCATTAGTTGAATCAAGTTCTAGTGGGGGATAAGCTTGCTCATAGCCAATAGTTTAATTCCGCATTTAAATTGGCTAGAATGATTAGAAGTTTTAATTGCCTATTCACCCCCCTCTAGGCGACATCTAGGTCCTTTCACGTGGCCCTCGGACATTTTTGAAAACAAAATGTTTTCCTAAAATATTTTTGAAACTAAAAACTATTTAGGTTCACTCGGCACTAATTTGCCCCCGCAACTAAACCTGCGGATGTCGGCGAAACTGTGCCAGTGAACCACATATATTTCAAAATTCTATTTTCAAAAAACCTTTGCCTCCTATAGCAACGACGTAATTCCAACGGTCTCGAGTTCACATACTCGACGACCTCGGATATCGCCGACATTTCCGAAAACCTCCCCCCTCCGACTCTCAGTATTCCTCTACAGCACAAGACTCGAAGATTAGGGCTAGATATTTGTATAGGTAGATATTTCATCATGCAATTTTCATTTTGTTCTTCTTTATTCATTTTGTAATCTTTAATTGTTGTATCGTGACATTTGTGATATTCCTTTAATCAATAAAGTTTCAATTTCAATCATATTTAACGTGTATGAATGATGAATGCAATGAATCACATGTATGCCATGATTGCACAACAAAATCCCCCTCTCAAACTAACTCTCAACGTAGCTCGATAGAATCGGGTCAACTCAGCAGCGTGAGTTGACCTGACTTCCACCTCACGCCTCCCACGACTAGCTTTGAAACTAGGTTTCTCACAGTTAGGCTGTGGTTTCTTTTAAAATGAGGGAATATGGGATTAAGAACGTGGACATAATGTATTCATAGTGTGCAGTATAAGCTATAGGTACGTAACGGGACTGCAGAAGTTGAGTGGAACTGTGCTACAAGGTTGTACCTCGAGTGGTTGTTGATGATGTGTTGAGCTAATAGAAGGAGCTATCAGCGTTTCAATCTATGAGACGATAACAAGTGCTATTGTCATTTCATATGTACTCATTTAGTAGGTTTATCACTGTCAAAATGCTTGTTAATCTATTACTCGTATTATAAAATTAAAAATTATTTTCACACCACATGCGACCTAGCATAGAGCTACTTTCTTGAATTAAGCCTAGCATAAATATAGCTGTTACACCCTCTGTGTAGAATACTTGCGAGTACATTCAATGTACTCACCTAACTTGTTGATATGGCCAGACAAGGAGAAATACTACTCCGAGGAGTAGGGTGTTACCCCAGTCAGTTGTCTGTTGGGTATGACATATTAATGGGCACTTGTTATGTCCGCTACACTCTTTTATTCACCTAGTAGCTATATGTATAAAATAATGACCATGGCACTCTATTTATGTACCAGACTCTGTAACATTCGCGTATGACTATGATATTCAAGTTATCTTGTATGTACTAACTATTAATTATTGGATCAATACAGTAAACACAGGGGATTATTCGATCTTTAAAATCAAGTACACCACAAGATGCTTCTCAAAAACCTTATTAGTCCTCTCCCTGGCATGATCCCAAGGACAAATGTTTCTGAAGACCTGCTCTCCCAAATTCCAAGACTTCACGATGGAGTAGCTCCCGTAGGCAACTCAGCACACATGAGGGAGGAATGAGAGAAAAGAGATGACAAGACTATCTGCGTTGGTGTGCTTTGAGGAGGGGTGGAGGTGGCCCTTACAAATTTAGGTTGGTAGGGGAAGGTGCTAGCACACGCCATTCGTGCTCTCACACGCTAAAACATTAGTATGCATGTGGCGGCACACGCCAGGTGCATGCACGTACACAACGCACCCACACCGATCGACCGGCCATGGCCACGCCATGTGCGTGTGATATGAGTGGGTGAGCACATGTATATATGGTCTCTTTTTTATTTTATACAAAAGTGTGATATGTTCTATCTTATAAGTTGATGTTTTTTACTTATGTTAATAATATGGTACGAAAGGATCAATGTATCCCTCATTTAACGTTGACTTATAAATTTATTAAAATTATTGATATGGGGTGGCCCATATATCTAACACTCAGTAACAAGAGCATCCGATTAGTGCGTTCACAAGGCTGCTAGCGTGCTACTGGATTTTGTGGGCCTATGAGTTGAGGCCGACTCATAATATACAAAGCATGGTAATTTAAGATATGGACAAGCGAGAAAGGATAATTTATAAGATGAGTCTTCGCCATTGTTTGAAACATGTAACACATGGCACTAGAAGTACGTACTAAGGTTAAATTAAACTCACAATTTGATTCGCTGGCAAACGTGTGTCTTGTGAACCTACGGTGCTTTTGACTGTCTCCTGGCCGGTCTTTCTTTGTGATTTCACACGTCCAAATCACACAATTAATCTGGTCGGTGGCGAACCAATCCTACCTTAGTTTTTATTGAATTCGTGCTATTACACTGTCAAACTTCATTGGCGTGCATCGTGGATGAGAGTGAGTCGTGACATTTGGCTTGCCCTAATTTTGTTTTGTCCCGAGTTTTTTCCTTTTGAAGGTAAGGTATCCCTACTCGGCCTAACCCTTTTGCATCAAGAGTCCAAACAATACATTCACAATTTTACAACAAAGAACAACAAAATAAGGAAATTATATATAGGTCCCTCAGCAGTCACATTGTTATCATCGTCCTGTAGCTCCGGACCCGGAGACAGAGAAACATGCCGAGATTTCGCAAATGGCCGGCAGCCTCTTTAATTCGAACCATTTGCCGAAGATAAAAATGAATCTAATGACTCAATCTCGTAACCATATAATAATTAGATCATTGATGGTCAATTATGAGATAAAGTGTATTTCATCTCGCAGCACTTCTGCATTTAGAGTATTTAAAAACCACCCTCAGTTAAAAGCATGTAAGTTTGACCCAAAATCAACTTAAATAAAAAATTTGAAGACAAAAGTCATTCAAAATCACCTCTGATAATTTTCCTGGGTCCTATAAACCTTCAACGAAGACCTCTAAAAAATTTCACGTGACTTCGAGCTAAATTGAATATTTGAATAAAGTGTTATTTAAACAAGTCCCAAATTGGCAGAACTATAATATATTAATTGGGTGAGTTTTCCTTATTGAAAATTTATGAAATGTTGTATTTGGGGCTCATTTCCTTCCTAAACCAAATTATAAATTTTTATAAATTCTTGGGAACTATTTCACCTACTTACAGTTCAAACCTGAATTAGCACATAATTGGACTTGCATTTAAATCAAAGTCAAATATGACTTAGTTTAATCTAATAAAATTTATGTAGGTCATAAATATACCAAGGACTTTGTGAAATTTTTATAGGTTTAAAACACCTAATTTGAATTCTCTGTAATTCAAAACATAAACAAAATAGAAATAAACATAAAAGAAAAAGGAGAGAAGCCCTTACTATACTGTGCCGAGTGGCATAATCCAGCGCCGTGCTGGGCGGGGCCCATCTTCTCACTGGTCAGCTCCATTGGCGCCCTTCTCCCCCTCTAACTTGCCAATCCCACCCAGCTCTGTCGCCTCTGTCCATGTAAATGTGCAGGCTGCGCCTCCTCCTGCGGCAGTGTCACCTATGCCCTCACCAACGGGCCGTTGAGGCTGACGAGGTGTGTCACGGCTGTCGAGCCCCACCTTCTAGTTGTCGCCCCTTTTCACCCCTTTCTCAATATAGTCGCTGTCGGCGGAATGGGGCCAGGGTCCCCCGAACAGCCAGCAAAGGCCAGCCAGATGCCGCGGGGCGAGCCACGTGGCGGTCGGGCCGGTGTAGACCCCGTCCCGGCTGCTCAGTGGGTCCGGCGGTCAAGCCCGAGCGCTCGGGGGCATCCCCCGAGCGTCGCATCCGCGGGCAATAATCTGAAAGGGTTTTGGGCTCCTGAGAGCCCGAGGCCCAGGGCTCGAGGGGGGCGTTCGGGGCCTTTCCCCGAGCGCCAGGCATTCCCAGGTGCGTGGGTCCCAGGAGAACGTTCGGGGCACGAGCACTCCTCCCGGGGCTCCCCCGAGAGGGGCCCCGAGCGACCCTCCAACGAGTGCTCCCAGAGCGCTCGAGGTCACTCGGGGGCCGCCTGGGACAGCTGGCACCCCTCCCCGCTGAAGGAACCGCTCGGGGTCAGAGTGCTCGGGGTCCGTCGGTTCCCCCGCGGGGCCCACCTCTGGGCACGTCGTCAAGCGGTTAGCTTCTCACGCAAGCCTCAGCCCTGGCAGAGGCATTTAATACCGGTCATTCAAGAAAGGAATCCTAAGCCCTACGTGGGCATGATGACGATCAGGCCGGGCCCACGTTCAGGCGGCAGGGCTTGACTGACAGCTTTGTTGACCGACCAGGCGCGCCGCATCGCCCGCCCCTGTCGGTATCAACCTTTTGCCCCTTTGGGTCGCATCACCGCGTGCCCCGGTGCGCGGGTCTGGTCGCTGGCGCCTGGGGCCCAGAAGCGGGTGACTCACCTACCTTGTCAGGAGAAGCCCGGTAAGTCTCCATTTGCAGGGCCCACCAGGCGTAAAGATGTCAGCGACCCCCTGTTCTTCTGCAATGCTCCTCGGCGGCCGGTGCAGGCCGCCCATACCTCCCCTAAGCGGCGTGTCCGCCGCATTAAATGCACTAAGGCCACTGTGGTAAACCCCCGGGTATATAAGGGGAGTTCCAAGGCCATGCAAAGGGTTGGCTAGTTGCTTAGTTGAACACACTACACTCTCATTGGGCTCTCTTCTCCGGCCGTTTCCTTAGCGATAGCGCTAGGGTTAGAGCCCTGGAGGAAGAACCTGTGCTGTAGGCAAAACAACCTCTGTAACCCCGTATCGATCAATACAAACACCAAGCAGGACGTAGGGTATTACACCTCCGGGTGGCCTGAATCTGGATAAATCTCTGTGTCTCCTGCATCAAACCCACCTTTTCCACGATCCGTCACGGCTAACAAGAAGAAACCTATTACGCCCCCGGCCAAATCCCAAAGGGGGTCCAACCGGACCACCGCTAGAGGCGTCTCTACACCGACAGTCGCCATCTCTCTCATGTTTGCCACATTGTTCCCTCCATTGTGCTCTCTAGCGCGTCTCTTCAAACAAGAATGGCGGCCTGCCATGGAGTTCCTTGCCTGGAATGCCCCTAGCGATAGATCACCATCCAATACAACAAAATTATATGAGAATAGAGGCGATTTATGCAACATCCAAAATTAACTTATGCAATATTAAAACATTCATGTATGCAACATAAAAAAATTCACGTGTGTAGCATGTGGAAACATATGCAGCAAAAAGCCAAAAAAATATTACAACAAATCGGCCAGTTGTATGCAACAAAATCAATCTCCCACTACAAGATGAAAAAATATCAGTCGCAACACCAAAATCTCAAACCCCACTTACATCTCTCCACCAAACATGTGAGCACCTGGCCTCGCATCTCCGACCTCACCGGCGGCACATCTAGCCAAATTGAGCCCACCGGCGTTGGCCGAAGCTCCAACACGAGGTCAGGGTACCTCCTCTATGAGCTCCAACTCAAGGTTTGGCATGCGTGTCCACCAGAGCTCCACTGTGAGATTGGGGTAGCAGCCTACTCGAGCTCCATCCTAAGCATAACAAGGTCCAGTGGAAGGAGGACCTAGGGAGGAAGAAGAGATGGTCTCGAGGGGTGGTAGAGGAGGGGAAACCCTATGCAGGATGGAGAGAAGGAGGGGGATGGAAGAGCGGCTGGGTGGAGTGTTTGGGAACTGGAGCATGCGTTGCGTGAGGGACAGAAAAAAGAAAGGAGCAGAAGAGGACACTGATTCTTTGTTGTATCAATTGGTCAACGAAAAGACTTTCCCTTATTTTTGCATCGCATGCAACCTAACCAACTAAGCAAAGCACCTTCACTTCTTGTTTTCTCTCTCGATAGAAAAGGGACGTGAAACTTCACGGTGATAGTCGACCACCCCACCCAACCTAAGATTTTCACGGCCCTCCTTTGCCATCACTAGTCAAGCACTTGAAGACAAAGGAGGACAAGGAGTCTTTTTTGGTGTAACAAGATTATGTTTCTTAGTTTTTCTCTAAGAGCTTCTTCTGAATAAATTTTTTTTATGAATTTCATAGGGTTGGAAAGGTGCATATGAAGCGATGGGTGGGGGAGTTAAGTCGATGGATGTTTGTCTTTTGGAGAGAAAACTTAGATCGCTAATCATATGTGTACTTTCCTCCCTTCTCGCACCTATGGCTATATGGTGGGACGGATAGCTATTGCCACGGCTAGCATTAGGAGCCCCATCATACATGTCGTCGGTAGGTATACGAATTTAGGCCTAAGTGTATCTCCAATGACGAAAAGATAGATTTCCATTGTTTCCTTTTATGTTATCTAACAGTGACAATAAAAATATACAATATAATAATAGATATGATAATTTTCACTTATATTTATGTAGTTATCCCTTGTGTTCTTAATTTTAGTATATAAGTATGGCGACTGCTACAAATCGGCATACCTATATTAGCCATTTGTAGGCATAGGAGGTAGCCGCCGGATGAAGTTTTGATGGACGGCAGGATTGGAAACAAGGGGACGAGCCATATGCAATGCAACAAATCGCTAATTTGTGGGCAACAAAATTGAAGACAATATGAAACATGGAAAATAGATAGGCAAATTATTTCCTTAAACAAAACACTAAATTTTCGGCAACAAATTGGTATGCCGATATTAAAGATTAGCAACAAACATGATTAGCTAAATTTAGGGGAAACAATTTTAGTGACTATAGGAAACAACTATAATGACCATATAAAACATGGACAACTGTATATATGCAATATGTAGTGTGGGCTCCTTCTGTTATGGTAACAACGGAAACATTTACATAGTGAGAGGGAAACACTTTGCTAAACCTTACGCAACAACATTTTCGAACCAATACAACAATGAAATGTATACATCACAATCCCGGATTTTTAGGAAACTTATGATTTAAATCACTAAATTTTCAGCATCGTGGTCTCTTTCTATTATGGCAACGCGGAAACATTTACGTAATGAGAGGAGAACATTTTACTAAACTTGCACAACAAACTTGTCAAACTACAACAACAACTAATGTTTCGTTCATCCGAGCTAATTTGTTTATATTTCACTCACTCAGGCATTTTGTTTCCTATAGAATGAAACTTTGTTTCATATACAACAATAATTTGTTTCCATTGACTTGTAGTATGGGCGGCAACAATAGAAGACGCATCGTGGGCGGTGACAGAGGAAGGCGTCGAAATTTGTGGCCTTGAGGTCCACGGCGGTTTCGCCCTCTGCGGCGGTCTCGTGTCCTCCCAAACGCCGAGTGATCGGAGGCCGTCCGCCCCACGGCAAGGGAGAAGGCCACGGCGACAATGATAGAGAAGAGGCACGCAGGCGCCGCCATGGATTTCGCTCGGATCTCTCCTGCACGAGAGCAGAAGCGGTTGCGCGTCCTGGATCTGGCGATCCTTTTCGTTGGAGTCTTCTCCGAGGTCGTGGCTGGCAGCGGCGAGAACAACGAGGAGGAGGACGTCGAGGTAGATATGCTCACCGGCGGGAACAACAGCGCGGAGGACGGTGAGGGCGCGTCGCCGGTCCTATGGTTGGCTGCTCCTCCTGTGTATGCAGTGAGAATGATACATGGGAGAGATAAAACCCTAATTGGTGGGTTAGAGGATTTTATAGGAGAAGATGGACGATTGGATGAATAATGCTAGAATGAACAATAGATGCTATGAAAATAGAATCTTGTAATCAGCATACCGTTTTGTAGCATTTTCCTATAAATATTTCCTTGACCTCCTATTCACGAAGAAAAGGTGAACTTTAAGCAATACGAGATTACCAAAAGGCTGGTTGGATGTAGCTCATGCCACATAAGCTTTTTCGAGAACCGACCAACCACACAAGTTGACGTACCCATAATGCGATTTACCACGTCCAAAAAACCAGTAAAACTCTGACGCTCTACGGCATGGCACGAACACACGATGACACAACACAAGACTGTAACCACGGTGAGCTTCACTCCCCGCCGTCGTAATCTACTGTTGCCGCGCCACCAAACCTCCACGGTATCCTTGACCCATTAACGTTGAATGAATCCCATGAGATCCTCGTGGTCAGCAGTGCGAACCATTCCACTCCTCCGGCGCTCCCCTGACTCCGACCCTTGACAATCCCCCCACCACCGTCCAGCCCAAGCACGGCCGCCACAAAAGAGTAACACGAGCGACGAGCGGGGCAACAGAAATCCAAGGAAAAAACCACGTCCGCCGCGTGAAATCCATCATCCCCCTATATCTATGGCTCCGCTCCTCTCGTGATCGCCACCCACCAATCCCCTTCCCTCCTCCAAATCCCAGCTGCTGCTGCTCTAATTGTCTTCTTCCCCAATTCTCTGCTTTCTTTTTCGGCTCCCTTATCCCCCACGCATCTCCCGCTCGCCACACATTCTTTGCCTGCGGCTGGAACCCTCTCATCTCCTCTCCCTCTTGGATTCTTGCGCTGGCTGGGTGGTGCTTGCTGCTGGCTTTCTTTGTTCTAGTGTTCTCCGAGAGTGAGACACCCTGTCCGTGCCGTCTCCACGCGTTATCAAGCGTTAGAAGCGGGGGAGCAGAGATAGAGAGAGATTTTGGTGTGGCTAAGAGTCCTATTCATATACCCAGAACTCTTCTCTCCTGCCACGGACCGAGGAATTTTGGGGGTGATTTTGTGCCAAAGGTTAATCTTGTCGAGGATTTTGCGGTGAATTAGTACCAAAGAC
Organism: Stipa capillata; assembly: GCA_019208055.1. Lineage (NCBI taxonomy): Eukaryota > Viridiplantae > Streptophyta > Magnoliopsida > Poales > Poaceae > Stipa > Stipa capillata. The sequence goes on along the minus strand of JAGXJF010001380.1, from coordinate 56,383 downwards.
TGCATCTTGTCGAGGTTTTTGAGGCGGAGTAGTTGGAGAGATTGCTTGCTGCAAAAGGAAAAGTTCGGATCTTTGAGGTGGGGGAAGATGGCGGTGCTCGCTGATCTGCTGATGGGGATCTTCCGGGAGCCGACCCTCGCTGGGGTCGCCAGGGAGCTCGCGACCCTCGCCGCGCCGCTCTGGCTCGCCGCGCTCGTCGGACTGCTCGTCGGTTGGGCCTGGCGACCGCGCTGGGCTGCCGCCGTCGTCGCCGGCGACCAGGAGCAGCCTGCGCCGTTGCCTTTGCCCGCTACGGCCACCACCGAGGACTCGTGCCGCCGTGAGGTGTCAACCGTCGTGCCTAGGTGAGGAGTTTGTTTGCGGTTGTGGAAATCTTATCCCCAATTCGATTGAGCGCGTTGGTGTTTTTCTAGTTCAATTTTACTGAATTATGTGTCATATGATGTGGTGTAGAACTAAGGTGGCTTCTGCCCCGGTGGAGGACGAGTTGGCGGTGAACACCGCAGATTTGATGCACCTCCGCAGGGTGGTCGAGGAGAAGGACGGCGGGCCGCGGTGGATCCACATGATGGAGCGGACTTTGCCGACAATGAGGTATCAAGCGTGGCGAAGAGATCCTGAGGTATGTAGTCCTCAAGCTTTTCTTTTTAGCTAGAGTTCAATTATTCCCTTAGTTGAATGAATGTAGAACTGAAGAATTTGTCTGTATGGTCTTTCAAAATCGATACAGACATAGGTTTGGATGCTTAGAATTCAGCAGCATAGGTGTATGGCCTTTAAAAAGGTTATCAACAGCCGTACTGTTTTTCTTAAGATTAGATGTAGTTATGATGAGATTTGATCCAGTGTTAGGCACGGAGGATGCGAGAGCTAAGAATTCTAACTGTTTATGTGTTTTGTTTCATTACAGAATGGCCCACCGCAGTACCGTAGTAGCACTATCTTTGAAGACGCATCGCCAGATGTTGTTAGGGATTTCTTCTGGGATGATGATTCCGGATTAAGAACACTTGGGACGACATGCTTCTTCAGCACGAGACATTGGAGGAGTGCACAAAGACTGGAACAATGGTTGTCCGGTGGGTCAGGAAGGTGAGCTATTTGTGTGATATCTCTGGTATTTGTGGGAAGCATGAGAAACTTTATGTTTTTCTTATACTGGATGCTTTCTCTGTGCAGTTTCCGTTCTTCTGCAGCGACAGGGAGTACATTATCGGTCGCAGGATATGGGCATCTGGAAAGACGTATTACTGCATAACCAAGGTATGGGATGAAATAGTATAGCTTTATTTGTTAAACTAATATTGGAGTGCCCATTCATGATTGCTTTAATAATTGGCCTTCTATTTATAGTTCCTCAGAGACATCTTGGTTATCTCTAGTTATACATGTAGTTGCTTCCTCAAATATTGTTTTCTTTAGGTGAATTGGGTCATTGAACTTCGACTGTAATTTTTCAGGGTGTGCCTCGTCCCTCTGTTCCAAGGAGCAACAAACCTCGTCGTGTGGACTTGTACTACTCCAGTTGGTGCATCCGTCCAGGTATTATAGCAGTTCCATTACAGGTTCCTCATCAATAACAAACTTTGCCAGGCCAGTGAATTTATTCTTGTTCTTTCTTAACAGTTGAATCAAGGAACGGTGATGGTGCAATGACCGCATGTGAGGTGCTCCTGTTTCATCATGAAGACATGGGGATTCCGTGGGGAATTGCAAAGCTAGGGGTGCAGCAGGGAATGTGGGGTTGTGTCAAACGGATAGAGCCTGGCTTGCGCGCATACCAAATTGCAAGGACCGAAGGTGAGCCCCTTTCGAAATGCGCTGCCATGGCACATGTCAACACAAAGTTTGATGCCGACAAGCTAGTTGCTGCAGAAGACAACACCAAGGCCAGTTCAACGAGCGACAACACTGAAGCTGAGAAGCCAAAGCACTGGACGGGCAACATACCCAAAGTCTTTCTGATAGGTGGTGCAGTCGCCCTGGCTTGCACCTTTGACCGTGGATTATTGACCAAGGCTGTCATATTCAGTACTGCGAGAAGGTTTGCAGCGCCAGGAAGGAGATAGGGATCAGACATCATCGGGCAATATTGTGCTTATCATCATGATGCTATGCGCATTATCCCGATGCACAACAGAGCAATGCTATTCAGTATTTCAGTTTAGTTGTGCTCATGTCGCAGATAAGGACAGGTCTGTGAATGTTAGATCAGTTCAGAGGTAGATCAAGTGCAAAAGGAAAAGAAAGGAAAAACAAGCATCTGTTAATGGCTTGGCCGGCATACTGCTGTTGCTGCAGTTTCTGAGGCTCGGTACTAGCAGGTTAGAATAGAATCATGATAATGAGACAGTTTGGGTGCTTAGACAAAAGCCATTTTATGATGTACAATGTATAAGGCTCATATTCCTGAGGTGCTATAAAATATAGTGCTTTTTGTTAGTTACTAACAAGAATTCTTGCTTTCCTCACTAATAACATGCATTGTTTTCCCCTATGGTTGGTGGTGACATATTGACGTTCTTGTTGGATATTCTTCAGAGAAATCTGAAATCAATTGGATTGTCCATCTTCCAACTTTCTTGCTTCAAACTTCTAAATTCAACTTGTTGATGCTATCAACATAATGCACCTTGACCAATCCTTTGTTAAGCTACTTTGTTTAGGTATTACTAGTACCATAAGAAGTATCACTAGCAGATTAGTATTGTAAACGCAGGATTCATGTGACTGCCTAGTACTTAACGTGTGCTGCCCTCTTCCTTTCTTCTTCCCTTTACTTTTCTTTTGCTCTTTCTTTCAACACCTTCCTAGTCCATCCTTTTCAAAGCTGGCCAAAAAAGCAGTGGTGCCCTAATGAGGAATAAACGTTGCTTAACATACTGTGATTCTTATCATCTTATGTCTCACAAAAGCTACACTACTTTTCCAAGAAGGCATCGGTTGTCCACTTGGCACTGCGCGTTCCCAAAGAGAGGATGTGATGTTACTTAACCAAAAAGGGGAGTGTTAGGCATCGGTGATAATTGACTTATCAATGGCTTGCATCACATAGTTAAATTAGTTGCGGATATTTGTACATCCTAAGTGCATGCATGATCATATGACGCTTGTCTTTCCTTCACCGTGTCACATAAATTTATTTATTTATTTGACATGGAGGAGATAGAGTGAGATGAAAAAATCTTACATTCCCTTGAAGGAAAGGCTAAGACAAGACTAGATAAACCGAAAACAACATTAACTACAAGTGAAAGTGTTCGTTAAGGAGGGAGGGAGAGAGGGTGGGAAGGGAAGCATTGTCGGGGAAACCTCTGTGGCGCCCCCTCAAGGCCGTGCTCCCGGCTCCACCTCTCCCGAACGGCGACCTCACCGTCAAGGCCACGCTCCCAGCTCCACCTCTCCCGAACGGCGGCCTCGCCTCCGGCCAGAACAAGTGAGCAGAACCGGAGAGGTGGCGATGAGGCACTACGGAGGATCAAGAAAACGGCACAGGGGGGAGGGTGTGGGTTCAGCCTTGTCTTATGAGCTGGGACTGGAGAAAGGAAAGGAATCTACTACTGCATGTCCATGACCTCTCAAAAAACCCAGTAAAAACAATTTCAACCGATATATGTTTCACTTCCCTCCAATATAAATGTGAGTTTAACAAGCAGGTAAGCTGATAACACCTACTGCTACAATTCTGTCCAAACTTCAAACCACATGTAGTATTACTGCAGACCAACAGGGGAACACTTTGGGTAAAAACTGGGGCAGTGAGCACAGCAATGAATTACACAGTAATATAGGACCTCTAACAATGAAAGAAATGAACTGCTTCGTGATTACAGTACGCTTAACATGACCAACCAACCGCAGGTTCGACAAAACTATAATGGGGTAGCTAGAGGAGGTACAAGGAAGCAAGGCCAAAACAACTGAGTGCTTCAGTGGAGGCCTTAGACTTGAGCTGTGCCTTGCGTGAACTTGGGGTCCTCGCACCTGTACTTCCCGTCGGGGCCAATGCCGAAGCCCTTGGGATCAGCGAACACATTTTCCAATAGCTGGCTCCGTGGGGGGAGCGGGCTTGCGTCAGCAAACTCCACGGCCTCTTCAACAACGTCATCGATCTTCTTCTCAATGCTCTTCAGCTCAGATTCAGATGCCAGGTTCTGCTCGATGATGTACTTCTTCAAGGATGTGATGGGATCCCTTGCAGCATAATGTGATTTCTCATCTGCACACAAGGTCATCATATGATGGATTTAGAGCAAATAAAGAGGAAACCTGAGCAGCTTGACAATTCAGGAGCCAATAACTAGGTGTGCCGTTACAGATCATACAATGCAATAGTAAATAGAATATGGATGCAGATACATGCCAATAAAGCTGTGAGTTACAACAGTCATGAATCAATATTAAACAAAGTGTGCTGAGCACTGACAATCATTTCCATATTTAGATATATGAACCGTGAAAAAATTAGGGTGAATATGCAGAGAGCAAACAAGTTCATTGAATACAAAAGATTATAGTTAGCTGCGGTTATGGTCTTGTTTTTGTAATGTCATAAAGAAGATCCAAACTGAGCTAACTAAACTGCTTCCACATTATGACTTCAGAACTACCGGATACTGTTACTAACAGGGGTAAATGACTGAAGATTTAAGTGGATAAAAAGCTAAACAGCATGGGAAACAAGATTATGACTTTATGAGTGACTGTATGTCAACCCAATTTAGTGATAATATCGCAAACACCGAGTATAGACGATTTAAACAATATAGTCATGAGATCCTATGAACCAGCATCCCATATGAATAGTTCAGAAAACCATTTATTAAAACATACCATACATTTAACCTTTCCCCTCAAGTACCATGTTTACTGAAGCACTTTTCCCTTAGAAAGAAAGGGGCAAAGACATAAGTCACAAGGGCAAGCTTCTCATAAAGTGGAATTATGGTAAAGAAAAATAAATGGGCAAGCTTCTCATAAAGTGGAATTATGGTAAAGAAAAATAAAAGTCCAGGACAGCAGGACATGCTTTCCCAAAAGCTGCTATTTTTGTTCGGATTTAAAATTTAAAAACCAAGTGGTGCCAGATGCCCCATGGAGTGGCTATGAGACAATCTAGTCATACCTATCAGGATGTTGACTTATCAGATAAGATGACTGCAAAGATGATAAGAACAAAAGCTACATTCTTAGAGATATTTCGCTCACTGGTTCAATTGGCACCACAAAACTATAATTTCAGACCAGATTGTTCTATAGTAAATTAGTTTTGTCAACTCATCCTATTGGCCATCTCATCATTCAAGAAATTCGTAAATTTAAAGAGCTAAAAAAAAGGCAAGCTAAAATTAGTATTGTGCATGTATTATTAACTTAATAACTGCTGTTGAAATCTTATTACCATGGTTGAGCCATGTAGTTAGATCCTGCTTGCAATCATATAGAACCCAATGTAATTCTCACATTTATGATGCCACTAAACAGGATCACGGGACTTGCACGAGCAAAATTGTATGCACTGTATTACTAGTAATCTATCTAGTATATAGTACTTGAACTCAGATACTAGGCAAATTTAAACAACAATGGTGCAAACTTAATGACTAAATTATTATTTTTGCATTTTGCATTTCTCCGTTAGTTAGCCTAGGAGGAACCAACAATGTACTACTTGTAATTTGCAAGTGAAGTAGCAAACAACTAGGAATGTAGTCCTTACCAGGCCTCCTGAGCTCATCCGGATCAGCCAGAGAGTGCCCTCTGAACCGGTAAGTTTCACATTCCACTAGGGTTGGTCCTTCACCTCTCCTTGCCCTGTCGATTGCCTCCTTAGCCACCTCCCTGACTTTCAGGACATCCATCCCATCGACATGCACACCAGGCATCCCAAATGTCGGGCCCTTCTTCCAGATCTCTGGATCTGAAGTAGCCCTAAGGTGCGACATCCCAATTGCCCATAGGTTGTTCTCGACAACAAAGACAATAGGAAGCTTCCACAGCTGAGCCATGTTCAGGCACTCAAAGAATTGGCCGTTGTTACAAGTACCATCTCCAAAGAATGCAAGTGTGACATCAAGCCCATCAGGGCCAGACTGCTTGAGCACCTCATGGCGGTACTTAGCAGCAAAGGCAGCACCAGTGGCAACAGGGATGCCCTCTCCAATGAAGGCAAAACCTCCAAGGAGGTTGTGGGGTTCAGAGAACATGTGCATGGAACCACCCTGCCCACGGCAGCAGCCAGTGGCCTTGCCAAAGAGCTCAGCCATGACGGAACGAGCTGGGACACCTTTGGACAGTGCATGGACATGGTCACGGTATGTGCTAACAACACAGTCAGGTTGGTTGAGCAGCTTGATGAATCCAGTTGAGACGGCTTCCTGCCCATTGTAAAGATGGACAAAACCAAACATCTTGCCACGGTAGTACATTTGTGCACACATGTCCTCAAAGTTACGGCCAAGAACCATGTCCTCGTACAGCTCCAATGCCTCTTCCCGTGTCACTGCCTGGAGAAAACGAGACACTCCGAATTGAGAACACAGAGATTCAAAACTTGAAAAAGTTGCAACATTTAACGATATACGAACATCACTCCAGTTACAGCGTTTCAAGCTAGATCTCGACAACGAAACAGTGCTCCAATCCTGAAATTGCAAGAATGGATCCTGCCTACAATCCAGAGTTCACTAAAAGGCCAATCTTTCCACATGATCATGCGAAGGAAAAAGAATTTACATTTTAATTGCTAACAAATATCCCTTTAAACTAAAGAAGGGCTCAAGTGAGAGGATTAGCATACAGAAACCTTATGCAGCACTTTTAAATCCTGAAGTGAACTTCTGAGGCATGGGATGTGCTGAGATTACAGGAGAATTCTCACTATGCGATTTAGGAGATTACCGGCTAGTATCACAAGCAAGCATCTGGATAGTTGAACTAGTATCCAACCTTGGAGGTGAAAATTGTGTACTCAAACCAATCTGAACTAAGTCATGCAAGCCTGCAGTAAATCTAACCGCGCCTAGAACACTACATGAATCTACAAACCGCAGCACCCAGGATCCAACGGTGCGGACAGATTAGAACCGTAAAAGCAGTCCCAAGATCGGATTTTTTACACTTCAGCATACTTCAAGATCGCATTTTTCTTCTTCTTCTTCTATGGAGTGAGAGAAGATGAGAGAAATGGGGTTTCTCACCGGATGCGCGGCGGCGGCGGGCGCGGCCTTGCTCCCGGCGAGCACGTCGGATGAGACCGCGAGCGCGGAGCGCAGGCGCCGCGCCGGCCTGCGGCGGAGCGGCCTCATGGAGGAGGCCGTGGGGAAGGGCGCCCTGTCGCCGCCGGATCTCGCGGCCACCGGCGCCAAGAGCTTGGCGGCGGTGAAGGAGGCGGCGGCCATCTTGTCTGTCCTCTCCGCTCTCTTCCCCTCGGCGTGTTGCTTCCGCTTGCGAGTGTGTGCAACGCAATGCAAGTGCAATTGGGGAGGAGAGGAGAGGAAAGGCGGAGGAAGATGTATAAAGGGAGGGAGGGGAGAAGGGGGGCGGAGAGAACGAGGAGGTTTGGGGCTTGGGAGGGTCCGCCTAACCCACACGATGCAATGGAAGATCAATTTTATTTGTCCATCCAACAACACAAAAGAAAAACCTAAGGAATTGACATTCTTAGCCTGGAGGAAATTCTTGTTGCACCAACGAGTAGCAACTAGCAAAAGACTTGTACGTGTTTTCTTACGGGATCTAATACAGTGTAATATTCTTGTGCCATATCTGATATAAAGTGAAAACTCTTGTAAAACATAGTACAAACTAACATAAATCGTGATTTATTTGGTGCAAAGTGTAATTTACTCTTCATTTATATGTTTTCTTGCAATTATATTTGATGTACTATGAGTCTTTGTTTCTCATATTTTATCTTAGCTGGGTTTTCAAGCAATAAATTACCGTGAAGAATTATGTTGTAGGCTGGATCCTTAAAATTGGTTTAATGCCAAGCCAAATTTAATGTAAGACGACTCGTTTGGTAGGAGATCTTAAAAAAACTCACTTAAGGCCCTGTTTGGAAGGCCGGTTTTGGGTCCAAAACCGGTGTAATTTACAGCCCACGAAAAAAAAACGACCGGGCCGAAAAACACTGTTTGGATTCTCGGTATTGGGCCGGCCCGTTTCCGTCGTTTTTCCATTTACACCCGGAAAAAAACACACTGCACAGTACCTTCGTTTTCTAATCCGAGGAATCGGGTTTCTCCCATCGGCGCACTCCTCCGCCGCCCCCCACCTCTCCTTCTCCCCGAGCTCTTCCCCGCCCTGCCCAAGCTCTTCCCTGCCCATCCCGGGCTCGTCCACACCCTGCTCTATCCCCGACGCCCGAGGCTCGTTCCACCGGCGGTGAGTTCTACATCTCCTCGCTCCGCCGCGGTGGCGAGCTCGGGCGGCAAGGGGGGCTCGGGATCTAGGGCGGATGGCGGGGCCGGCAGCGCTTAGATGGGCGAGGCAGCGACCCGGCTCGGTGGAGAAGGGCGGAGCTCCGAGGAGGCACCGGAGGATGGGGGCGTGAGCTTGCTCGGCGACGGAGCGGAGGAGGCTCGGGATCTGGCGAGGCGGGGTGCTTCGGGTGGCTCGGCGACCGGCAGGAGGGAGGGCGGAGCAAGGGGAGGAGGCGCGGCCAAGGAGCGGTGAGGGGGCTCCGGTGAGGAACCGAGCTTCGGAGGCCACCGGGCAAGCGGCGGTTCGTCCAGCACAAGGAGGCGACGACTTGCCACGGCGGGACCTGCAGCTCAGCAAGCTCTTCAACGGCGAGCTCGAGCTCGACTCCAGGTGCTACAACCCCAGCCCCAATTCCTCTTCTCTTCTTCTCTGGTGATGAATCACGACGACAACGCGGCGTGGGCAGTGGAAGCAGCTCGAGCAGCAAGCCTGGCTGCAGATTTGTATTTTCTTCTAGGCTGGTTTCTATCCAAACACAGTTTTACAAGGGAATATAATTTCATCTGTATTCGAAGGGTTTTGGGAGTGACAAGTTAATTACAAGTGTAACATGTTTACAGGTGTAAAATTTTACAAGTTTCCCAAACGGGGCCTAAGAGGGAGGAAGGGGGATGATGACTACTAGAATATGATGCACCGGTTTGTCTAACGAAAGATATATATGCATACCAATAAAAGATGAAGTATAGATTTTCGTGATTTAAACTATTTTAACTTGCCAATGTTACAAAGCAGAGTTGGCAACGGTTATCAAATCCAGACTCTCTTTGTGCTTCGGTCTTGAGAGCCAAGTATTACCCGGATTACCCGATTATCAAAAAAACAGAGCTCTTCATACACTTAACAGGTCCGAAGACGTTCAAATTGGATTGCATATGGCGTGTTAGGGATGGAACTCAAACAAATTGGGAGGACCTTGGATGCTGACGAGCCCAAGTAGAAAGATTTCTCTTGCTGAGCTAACAGTGTGAACTCTTTGATTTTACTAGGGGCCGTTTTATGCCGGTTGATGGGGAGAGGATTCTTAGAATTCCAATTGCACCGTTGATACGGACGACTTTGTGTGTTGGCACTATAAAAAGTCAGGTATGTCCTTAATTCAGTCAGCGTATCATATGGAGGGGGACTTATCTTTTGGCCGACGGGAAAGGAGACGCTGTTGCGCAATCTTGGACCCGCTAACCACCAGCGTTCCAGTCCCCATTACGTTCCAACCCCCCTAAAAGACTAGCCTGATAGGAAGGGCTACCCTCTGATACCACTGCCTAATGCCAACACATACACACTACTGCAGAATGGGCTACCAGTGACGGGCCTAAAAAGCCCATTAGTGACGAGCGGGCCGGCCCGTCACTGGTAACTCGTCACTGGTAATGGGCTACCAGTGACGGGCGGCCTGCCCGTCACTGGTACTTTACATACCAGTGACGGGCTCTAAACTCCGCTCGTCACTAGTAACATTTTCAAGATTTAAAAAAAATACACGGTATTTTAGCACATTGCTCGGGGTCGTCGGAGCGGAGCGGAGCTCGGCCGAGGATGGCAGTAGACGCGAGCTCTTCTTTCCAGCGGTGGGGACGGCGGACGGGGTCGGGGACGAAGGGAGGAGCTCGGGGAAGGAGGGAGGAAGATGAAAGCCTGGTGCCGCCGCCTGTAGCCACCGCCACTCGGAAGGCCGGTGCTGCCACCGCTCGAAGAAGACCAGTGCTGCACGTGGAGGAGCTCGCCATCGTCCTGCTCGTTGGAGACCGCCAGAGAAGGAGCACGGGAACGGCTGGCGTGGTGGCGTGAGCACGGGGACGGTGCTCTCGTCGGGAGCGGAGGGAGCGGAGAAGGCGTCGACGGTGATCTCACCTTGGCCGCAGGTGGTGGTGGTGGCTGTGGTCGAGCGCCACCGCACGCATCGGATCTTGGTAGGATCCAGCAGCGCCGACCCTCCCCGTGGCCGGATCTGGCGCCGCCGACGATGGGGGAGGACGAGCACAAGCGTGACGGCCTTGGATCCATGTGCCCTCAGTCACGAGCATGCGGGAGGAGCACGTCAACCGGCGCGCGGATCCGGTGCTCGTGGGAGGCGATGCACGCGGAGATTGACGGAGACGCGCGAGCATCGCACCGGAGCAGGCCGGAGGCGAGGTCGGGGAGGGAGGGGTCCGGCGGGGAGGAATGCCGGCGAGGGGAGGCGCGGGAGGCCGACGAGGAGGGGACGTGCGGGAGGCTGGCGACGAGGGGAGACGAGGGGAGGCGCGGGAGGCCGGCGAGGAAGGGAGGCGAGGGAGGCGTCCGGCGGGGAGGCGAGCAGCAGCGGCGGCGGGGAGATTTGAGGAACGAGGGCTAGGCAGGCGCGCGGGATTTGGGGAATTTTTCCCCAAGTCCCACGCGGGCAGTATATATGAGGTCCTTATCAGTGACCGGCGGAATATGGGCTCGTCACTGGTAAGAAATTTAGTAGCGACGGACGTTCTGTGCGGCTCGTCACTGGTAACAAGGCCCGGAGGCGGACGTAATCAAAGCGTACCGGTGACAGGCGCTCGAACAGGCGCGTCACTAGAATACATATATCAGTGACGAGCGCCCCTGTGAGCCCGCCACTGGTAGTTTTTCTGTTACCAGTGACGTGCACTAATTTCCACCCGTCAAGTAAATTTTACGATTATCAGTGACGAGCATTTTTTGTGCGCGTCACTGGTGACGTGGCCCCTATAGCACTTTCTGCAGTAGTGACACTATCAAATGCACATATGCATTACTCAACGCCACTACACTATATGCATGGACTCGAATTACATGCAAATGCATTACTCCTGCGCACAACTAAACTTCATGCACTAATGCAACTCCTGCCATAGTTACCAGTACACGTGTGCACCCAAGCTTGCTCCACTACGTGCGGCCGCAACAAACAACTGGCCGCGCTCGCTGATGCTATCACACGGCTGTGCCATCCATGTACGGGCACAGCGCGCCACGGCCGTGCTCGCCCAAACTCATCGATGGCGTTCCCAGTTCGCGCGGCAAAGCAACACGGGCTTATAAGAGATCTTAGACTCTCTCCTATAAAAGATTAGCCTGATAGAACAGGTTACCCTTATCCTTATAAGTTGTGTTCAACCTCTGTCCACAACCGATGTGGGACTAAACCCAACAGGCAAGGGCTATTGTTTCCCGGACTATTAACCCTGCATGGAGTAAATTATGGGAGCTGGCTGTACCGGCGGCTACTGCATGGTACTATTTCCTGCTTCAGGATCCTAGCTAACTTACATATATATGTGTACTAGCGGATAATGCCTGAGCTGTGCTCGCCAATGCAAAGATAAGTACCTTTAAGTGCATGCGCGCACACAAGGTATGGAAGGATATGAGCCTGAAAATTTTGGATGCTAAAGCCACGGCCGTAGACCGATCAGGTGCGGTGGCACTCGAGCATTTGGTTTTTCACAAGGTGAAGAAGTCCCTGGTATTGGGACAATGCGGGTTCCACGAGATGGTGATCGTCGCGGCATGGTACATTTGATGGGAGCATCGGCAGCACTCTATACAATCCTCGACGTACGCTGCCATGGCAATCCTGGCCCTAGCCGTGAATTATGCAAAGGCCCCTAAACCTTTGGTGTTCATGGTTCAAAATGAATGGCGTAAACCGTAAGGAGGATAGATCAAGCTCAATGTGGACGGAAAGCAAGGCAAAGGAGCTCCGGGTGCTGTCATCCAGGACGAGCGCGGGATGTTTGTCGCTGCCGCGAGTTGCCAGCTCCCTCGTGTCCTTGACGTAGCGATGGTGGAGGCAATTGCCGTCAATCATAGTCTGCAACTTCTGGATCATGGAGGTAATCGTGCTATAATCGAGTCGGATATCCTGACTGCCGCGGAGATTCTTCAGAATGGGATCCATCTGGATGGCGCTGCTACAGCTGTTCTTGAAGAGATCAAACTTCTAGTGCTCAACCTGGCCAAAGCAACTTTTGAGCACTGTCCTAACGAGGCAAACTTGGTAGCACATGAACCAGCTAAGAGGACGGTCGAATCTTCTCCAAGTATCTTGGATGATGAACAACCTAATTTTGTTTTCTTTTGCCTCTCCTTGTTGATGACGTAACACTTGTTGATTGATAAAGTTGCTTGAAGTCGAAAACAAAAGTTGATGCAAGCCAAATTTTGGCAAAAGAAATGATGCGTTTGCTTTGCTGCCAAATTGCCAAGTGTATGGCAAGGTAGAACTTGGGGTATTGATTGGTCTCCTATTAACAATATAGACAAATGAGGGCAAATTATTTAGCAAACCAAATTTGGCAGCAAAGCAAGCATGGCCTTCTTTAGCTGTACGTTTGTCGCAGTTTCTCACATCCCTTCTAACAGTGTAAGTACACATGCCCTTCTTTAGCTATACGTTTGTCGCAATTTTACAACGTATCAGAACTTAAAAACAACACGTCGAAATGACTCTACACCAAACTTTAGTATTATCGAGTAAACGATACATACGTAATCCATCTAAATTTAGTTCCCAGGAAAGCACAAATCAAATAACGCATAGAACTTGGAATGGCATGCATCAATAGTTTCCCGTCACATTATGACTTGATTGTTCCTTCTTTTCTCTCTGTTTTCGTTTCATAACAACAAGGGTGTGTTATGGAAACTAGGCCCAGTTGCATAGAGAAAGGGCATCTTGGGATTGAAAGATTTTCATAGAAAATTGGTAGAATTTCAATCCATACGCTTTTTTTGCTATACAGATCATTTGAATTTCAAATGAATGAAACCACTAAAATTCTTGTAGATTGCTTTCCATTGGATTTCTAGCAAGTGGTTAGGCTTCATAAAAAAAAATGTCTTATGTACATTTTCTCTCTTTAAATTTCTGTAAAATTCCTGCTGAGCATCTAAAGAACCATTTTTAAATATTCTCATACTTTAATGACTAATATGTCATCATGATCCTACGTTCCTTTATATATATATTTTTAGAATGTTATATTTCAAAAAGGCTCTAAGCATCAATTAAACAGAATCCATTCACATAGTCTAGGGTCGAGCAACAAACCTGGCTTCGAATATGTCCAGTCCGCCGAGACCCAAATATGTCCAAACCCAATATTATAATCAACTAAGGCCCCAGAAAAAGTATACCAATTGGTCCATAGATTTCCATATCAATGCTTAGATGCTCATGGTGACGTCCTATTAGCTAAGTCTCGTGTTTAATATAGTAATTTATTGTGTAAAAATTAATATCATGTTTGTAAATTAGATTGTAATCTAACTAATTCCTAAAATACTAAAATAACACTTACCACAAGATAGATATATCTCGTGTATTTGTTGGTAGGATGTAATTCTAAACTCTTTTTCTGCAGATTATATCAAAATAGATAACCAACTACAAAATATATAAAAGTAATTCAACCAAACGAGATTATCATAATTCACGATAATATCAAATACAACCTTAAACCAATTATATTTAAACTATTTACATGGGACTACTTCCACCATATAACTACATATAGACTTCTATACCATGAATCGTGATATTATAATATACCTAATGGTCCGTATCTAATTGATATTGTTGTGCTCACTAGCTACATGCTCTTTGGTGTCACATTACGCAAATTAGGACATGTTTGCATCTCACGTTCTTATATGTCAGGTTCATTATTACTTTTTTCCGGGAAAGATCCATTGTTAGTTATTACTATTTGAAACTGCACTTGGCCTGCGCGAGTTTTCCGTGTGATGTGCATAAACTAAGGTTTCGTACGACCGTAGGAATAGGAAGAACAAACGCACTATCAGCCTGTCACGTCTTTTTAATTCCCATGATTCTCAAAATACAGAAATAAAAAAATAAAAATTAAATGTCATATCATGTTTACAGGAAATTAAAATGCAAGAATAAGTAATATAAATTATTTAATTGTACCATAAAAAAAAGTATGAATTTTCTTTAAGGATTAGGTGTTTGCCATAGTTGTCACAAACCATAAGATTAGACTCAATGAAAAATTTTCTTTGAAATTACATACAAACTAATCTATAAGAAATATTCGTATGGTTTTCAATCACACGAATCAAATAAGTTATATAAAAATTTTCTAAGGAATAAAATCCTTTAATTTTTTTTAAATCAAATAAGTCCTAAATGGTTTACCACTGCATCTGCTAGCGCTTGTTGCTGCTATACAACCAAACATCTATCCATGAAACACAAACCTTATATACCAAATAATCTTTTTCTATATCCTCATTTCCTTTTGGTTGATCACTGTTTTTGAAAAATCACCTGTGAACATATTTCTAAATAAAACCTCGCAAGCTCGCAACACCGTAGCATGTGTGCGAGAGTGGTGGGCTTGACAAGAAAAACAATTTGGTTGAAAAGAAAAGGAGTCACAAGGGTCTCGAAGCAATTCAGGCGCCCATCCAGCTCCACGGCGAACCGTGGCTTCAGCTGCTGCTGCTGCTTGCTAACAATCACATGTCCTCTGCTACAACTAGCATTGCTACCATCAGATTGCTTCTGTGCTAGCTGTACTACAGGGCTCGCCATGTACTGCAAATAACAACAAAAACTGCGGAAAATACTGCACATAACAAGACGGCATCTGTAGAAGCCATGAGCTATCTAGCTGGTACATACGTAGCTGACAATGCAACAGCTCCTGGTACTGAATTAATCACCACTTACTGTTGTAGTGCTGTGTCTTGATCTGAATTTCACTGGCTATCTCTATTACTCCAGCTCTGATATTTTCAGCAAAGCTCTCTCCCCCTCTATATGTAGAAGCAACAAGTTTCGGCAGAGTGAAGAGATCGAGAACAGTGTTGGGGGATCGACGGAGTTCTTGTGTTGTTTCAATAGCTAATGATGCTGAGGATATGGCCATCTCTAGTAAGAAAGAGCCTTAATTGGTGGCATTGCCTCCACGTTTTTGTGGCCCTACACAATCTTATCCGCCTTTTGTCTTTTTATAAGCAACTAGTAGAAGCTCTGGTCCTACATTAAGCAGAAACAAACTGACCAGTTAATGAAGAAAAATCAGTTAAAAACCGATACAACTCAACTAGGTTCGAAATTTACACACCTCAACAACAGGAATAATACAACAAACACACACACCACATAAACATTCACAAACCAGCGACTTCGGCCGCATCCAAGAAAAAAAATGCTCCGCCAACTGGCCGCTGCCACCACCATTGTGAGGAGAGAAAGACCTAGTCTACTTTGAGAGGACCGGACCTAGGATGCTACCGCAGCGGGGAGGAAGCCAACACACCACAAGAAACTCATGCCATTTGCGATGCCCAACACGTCACCGGCCAGCGACATCGGGAGCCCCATCACCCACGTGACCGAGACCAACGCCTGCACCTCGACCACGCACACTCCTGGAGCCGCTGCTTTGAATTCCAACCGCTCCGTTGCATCCTACGCAGGCCATCGACACCACCCTCCGGGGCTGCCGCCCCGACATACACCTCTTGCCCACGAGTTGTAGCATCGCATGACCTGGACACCCCGTAGCCCTAGCCATAGAAGATGACCGCTCGCAGATCACTGTCACCGCACCAACTCCCAGCCTTGCTGCACTGACATCCAAGCCAAAACGACCCCACCGGGTCACACCGACCAGCCCGAACCAGGAGCCACCATATCTGGGCAAGGTGCACCAGATCCGTGTGCCCGTGGCAAGGCCCACGAGTCAGACGCCATTGCCGCTGGCCCTGCCCACCACTTTGCTGCCCTTGTGGTCGGGTGGCAAACCACCATAAGCAGCACGCCATTGCGCTAAATAAGTGCCGCCGCAACTGCTTTCGAGATCGTCACTTTTAGCACACGGCCAAGAGCTCTGTCTTGCACGCGCCTCGCCGGCCAACCGTGCCACAACACCCACTGCAATGCACGTCATGATGGCCATCGCAGCCACCATGGGGCCAAATCCGCATGTCTTGGCCTACCATCACCGGTCGCTGTTGTTAGACCCCAGATTCCATAACGGAGAGCTTTAGGAATAATCACCCGCTAAGCCGGAGCTTCAACCCCGACCTCAACTCTCCGGAATTAATCCCGAGAGGAGTAGAGTGATATGGCTCCGAATAGCCCGAGACGTCAACCCCAAAGCTTGCTCCGGCAACGGATGCACTGAGCAGTAGGGCGATATAGTCTCCTCACTTTTTCCCACTGAGCCGGAGCATCAACCCCGACCTCGTCCCGGCAAATAAATGCACGGCTGGAGTAGGGTGATATAGCTCCCAACATCTCAGTGGAGAGTCGCTTCACAGGGGTGACTAAACTTAATAGCTTTACGATATAGAACCGGAAATCCGCCCTGCATCACGTACTTCAATCATACACGCATTGCACATGACACAGGGGAGAACAAACCAGTACCATCACAGAGACTCTACGACCGAAACTGCAATAATACAAGCTGTTCTGGAAACTTAACAACATATACATACAAGCAAAAGCGAATTACACAGCGGAAGTTCAAGTTTGGCTGAGAAGCCTAAGGGTCGGGCCAAAATGGCGGCAGAACAAACCAAGCTGCCGAACCCAGGGCAGGACCACTGCCCGGGATCACCAGCGACTAGTCGATGTCAGCGTCTACCTCAACGTAGAAACCCTCCGCTGCGGGAGTGGTTTCCTCTGCACGAAAATAATATCAACGAATGCAAGGTGAGTACAAAATGTACTCCGCAAGACTTACAGGGGAAAATAATAATAGATGCATCAGGTATCAAGAAGGGCTATCTGTGGACTATTTTGCAGAAAGCTAGTTTGTTCTTTCGAGAATACCTGTAAATAGATTGAAATCCGGCTACTGGGATACTTTGCAAGGAGAAGAGCTGAAACTGCATAATAGAACCTAAAGCAGACCGTCGAACACGCGAAACCCTCGATTCTTCCTCGACCACCAGGGAGGAAGCAATCGCTAAAACCAAATCCTTAAAGTTGGCAAGTTTTAGATTAGGGATATACTTATCTAATTCGATGCGGATTCTTACCAAGCTGTCCATAACCGCGGACACGGCTATTCGAATAGTTTAAACCCTGCAGGGGTGTACATCTTTACCTACGCGTATCAACCGACTCTTAGTGCTACCGAGAACACACTTTCACGAGGTGTGCTAGCAGAGGGAGGTTGAACACGACCTTTACAATGTTTTCGACCTAGGTATGAGCCGCCCTAATAAGCTAGTCCGCGAATGACAGTTCGGCCGATACTTCGACGCGGTCCCACTAGTTGTGGCAGGTGATACATCCCCGGTCCCGGACCGTGTGTACCCCTCACTCCTATATTGTTGCATCACACCACCTCCTTATTTTCCACGCACCCAAGTCACGAAAACGGCAAACTATGCGGCTCATATCCTAAGCCTAGACAGATTATTCGGTCGTAGGTGGCCCATTATACCACCCGCGTAGAAGCACGCAAATCTTGGTTCGAAAGGACACCGGGAACCGGTCCTTGTGGGATTAACGAGACAACCCACCATGCTCCCAGCATGGCCTCTCGTCGATGCCCGATTTGAGATTAGTCAAGTTTATTAACAACCGCCCGGTGAACAACCACCTAACCGCTAACCCATCCAGAGTATTGTGTTTCATCTGCCATCCCAGGAATTACGACTTGAATCCAGCTAAGCAGGTCTAAGCATCATGAGCTATAATAGCAATATTCCAACACAAGTAATTCACTCTAAATAGGTTGGGAGGGTCGGTGGTGTTGATTGAGCGACAAAATAAGTTTTCATGCAAAGGATAGGGTTCACACTTAACATAAAATATCAGTGGAACGCATGCAATACGATTTTAAAAGCAAATAGTAAGTTGCAAATAATGGGTTATCCTCAAGATGGTCAAAGGGGGCTGCTTGCCTTGTGGTTCAACGACTAGATCCTGTTCCTGCTCAAAGTTATATTCGTCGTGCTCTTCCGGTCCTATCGGAAGAACGAAAACACAGAAACAAGCACAGTGTGAACACCACGATGATGAACTTTAGCATGAGATGCAATGTATGTCATGAGCTAGAGGATTCGAAATGCAAACTAACGCAACTGGAATCAGGTTAATCGGAGTTCGGACGCGCGAGATATCGCGATCCGAAGTTTTCCGGGGGTCGGGGAAAACCCTAATTTAAGTTCTTCGATATTTTCATCTTTTCTAGCATGCAAACCTGGATGAATATGATGTAATTGAATAGTTCTCACTTTTCTGAACATTTTGATATATTATTTGCAATTTTCTGAGTTCGGATGAATTTTCTACGAATTTAACAAGATTTAAATCAATTTAAACCGCTTTGTTGTATTTTTCTCAGCAAAAATAAAATGAATTACTTTTATTACTCTGTCTACCCTAGCCCTAGTCCATGACAGTGGGCCCCTCAAGTCAATTCTAGTCAACAGAGGTGAGGTCAATGACAGTGGGGCCCAACTGTCATATCCTTTTCTTTTTCCTTTATTCTTTTCTTAATTTTCTGACGAGTGGGACCCAAATGTCAGTGAGTGCATAACTAAACAACACATTAATTACACTGATGAGCCATTAATCAGGTCATTAAGTGTGCCTAACCCGTAATCATTGCAATCCTTGTCATTAATGAACATCATCAATTTGCCCTAACTAACTTAACTAACCTAACCATCCATTAACCGAACTAACCTAACTACACTAACTACCAACTACTAACTTACACTAATTAACTACTAACTAATCTAACTACTTTAATTAACTAACCTAGTTAACTACGCTTAGCTAGCTAACCTAGCTACCGGCCGGTTAGACGGGGTGGGGGGAGCTCGGCTCCGGCGGGGCGGCGACGTGGGGCTCACCGGCGGTAGGGGAGGTGGAGCACGGCGGTGACCGGACCGGGAATGGGTGCTCGGGTGGTGTGGCGAGGCCGAGGGGAGTGGAGCGGCGCCGGAGCGGGGCTGGACCGCGGCGGCGAGGCGGTTCGGCGGAGGGGATCGGCGAGGCGGCGGCGCAGCCGGCGGTGACTCGAGGGGAGCAGAGCCGGGGCCAAACGGAGAGAGACCGGAGCTCGGTGGCGGCGACAAGGCGCGGGCGGCGAGGAACCGGGCACCGGGGCGGAGGAGAAGCTCGGGCTCCGAGCTTGGAGCGGCGCGGCGAGGGCAGGGAGAAGGGAGCGGCGCCGGGAGGACGAGGAGTGAGGCGGGCGGCGGGGAATGGCGAGAGCGACGGCCGAGAGGGCTCCGGGGCGGGACGGCTCGGTAATGGAGGTGGCCGGAGCTTGGGAGGCGAAGAAAGAAATGGGGGAGAGAGGGGGCGCGACGCGGCCGAGGGAGGGGGTCTTAGGGGGAGGGGGCCGGCGGGGCAGCTGAGGGGAAGCGCGGGGGCAGAGGGAGAGCGCCACGGGGCAGCGGGGTAGAGCCGCGGTGGCATGCTCGGGTGAGGGAGAGAGAGAGTTGGGGGGGTGGCGTGCGGGAGAAGGAGAAGGGGGCAGGGGGTGCAAGGTGGGCTGCCGGGTGAAGAGGGGAGATGGGCCGGGGAAGGCCCATCCGGTTAGACTAGGGTTTTGGGTTTTCGCATTTTTGCTTTTATTTCATTTTCTTTCTGATTTTTAATTCCCAAATTTCTAAAATTGTTCCAATTCAAAATGTTGCAACTTCAAGGATGACTTTAATTTAAAATTTTCCTAAACCTTCTCAATCCCTTATCATGTCAACTCTTTTGAACTTGCTTTAACTCATTTGATTTTTAACTAAAATTCTATGTTCTTAGATTCTACTTTACAAATTCAAATGGAGTTCAAGCCTTTCTTTAGGTTTTAATTTCTAGTTCAAAATGCAAATTCATATGATGCCATGCCATGATATGCACAAACAAAAGAGAATGAAAAATGGGGATGTTACAGCTGTGTCCACTGCCGACCTCCAATGAGCCGTAGCTAGCCCACAACTGCAGCACACCGCATAGCGTGCCATGAGCAGGTACGACCACCACTGACCCATATTTGTGTGGTGCTTCCGAACTAGATCCACCTGGTGCTCCACTAGGAGCCCCACCATGTCGCTGTCTCCGCCACACCTCCACCACTGTGTCCCTGGGCCACCTTCTCGGCTTCCTTGAGCCAACCAGCCGATCGCCACCCTTTGGCCCCTAGCAATAGCGGCGAGGGGGAGAAGCGGTGGGGCACGGGTGATGAGGACATGACCTTCATGGATACAACTATTATTATCTCTACTTCCACTACACCACTCGCTGATCAAGACCAACGCAGACACAAGAACTCTAAGTACAAGAGAGGCGTCATGGTGATCAAGATCAACAAGCATGTCAAGCAATGGAGGGAGAAGCCGATCAAGTTAAAGAGAATACATGAAGATGATGCGTTGCTTGCTACCTTCTACTATCAAATGAAGCCCCCATGAAGCTAAAAAAATAATTCTTGGCCTCCCACAAGTCCACCCTCAAAGGGGTGCGGCTAAACACAATCTGGCGTTGTGCCACCTTTAAATTTGGGCTTAGCCCATGTAAACCAAAGTTCATATAGAGTCCATGAGGAAATCCACATAGATTTCGGCCAAACCCACCTCCTTTGTCGAAATCCCCTCCTCTGCCCTTTATATGCCCCCTAGGACGCCCCTTCAGATTTGGGTTTTTGTTTAGTTAAAATTTTAGCCATGCTGTATTTTCGAGTATGTCAATTGTGTCCAATGACCAGTTGTCAAGATCGCTTATCGGAACCCACCTTATTCAGATTTCATCCATATTTGCAGTTTTAGATTGCTATTATCACAATTCTTGCTTGTTCTTCGATTGCTCGCAGTTTAAAACCTCGTGTTCAGTTTGACCGTGCTTCTGACATCGTCAATAACCTATTAGAGTTGGTTTAGTAATTACTAAGACGTATCATGATCATACGATGTAGTCGCATCGTTAAAGTTGTCTCCACAAATCGATAGTTATCTTCTCATCGAAAGATCAAGACACCCAAAGTTTTATCAGTGAGTGACGCTAGGGTAACGACACTAGTGCCTCCTGGGGAGTGACACGGGGTGATCTTTTTTGCTTTTTCTCGTGGATGATAGATGGTGACGGTGTGGTTAATTGGATGTAGAAGTATGCAAGCTATGTTAGGTATGTTTGGTTGATGCCATGGCATTTCTTACCAATCTTTGTCAAGCAACGTGAAGGAAATGTGAGAGGAGCGAGATAGTTTCTATCAGTAGCCAAAGTTTTATAACCAACTAAACAAGAGCTAAAATACAATGGGCTAGAAAGTTTGGGCACTTACCAAATATATCCATGATGTTTATAGATCTTCCGCACAAATTTTGTGAGGGCACTTACCAAATATATCCATGATGTTTATAGATCTTCCGCACAATTTTCGTGACAACATGATGTGCAATCGTCAGATAAACTAGGGGATGTGGGCCGCTGGAGACGCATGCTGGAGTTGGGGAGGAGGAGGAGTGGCCGACGCGGTAGAAGAGACGGGTGGCGTGCTACCCCTTATCTTTGTACCAGGAGCCCAGGACCATGCAAGGGCCCCTTAAGAGGCTGGTCGCTGACGACCACAATACATGGGCGTCCCTAAACAAAGCAGCGACTCACCCAACTGTGTCCTTGGTCCCACTAGCACTGGCCGCTTGCAACAGTGAAATTCACCGTAAAAACTCGAATCCGGCTGATTTTCATCACACGTGTCATGCTGCTATTGGCTTAAAGCCTCCCCGGGGCTCTCAAAACGCCCAACTGCTACGCCCTAATAAGTGTGGAAGATATCTTGCGATTATATTATTAGGACTTTCTCCTTGATTTTTATTTTTTACAACAGGACTTTCTCCATGATTATATTATTCGGTTCGCTCGGACAGAAAACTTAAATATCATTTCCATTTTATACATAAATTATTTTTTGGATCAAACCAATATAAGTTTTTTCCCGAGGGAACCAAATTGGAGCAAATTTTAATTGTTGAGAACAACCAAATTAGGATAAATAAATATTTTGTAGGAAGGACAGGGATGCATAATTTGTTGAGTGTAGAATATGCATAGAACTAATCTGTGCATGTAGCAAAAATAAATAAAATAGGCCCAAACCCGACAAGCTGCAAAGCCCAAACGCAGCACGACTCTCGCCCCCAAAACCGCAATCACCACTTCACCACCACAACCAAGAACCCTAGCAGCCTCTCTTCCTCCTCCGTCCGCACGACGGACGACGCAGGTATCGTCCCTCCTCCTCCTCCTCCAGGCTAGGGTTTCCGGCTCCTCCCTCCCCCTCCTTGGCCGCCAAGACTTGATCCCCTCCCCTCCCCTCTCCTTCTCTAGGGTTTTCTGTTGATCTCGGTTTTCCCGAGGGTGGTGAAGATGAGGCCCGTCTTCGTGGGGAACCTGGACTACGACACCCGCCACTCGGAGCTCGACCGCCTCTTCTACCGGTATGGCAGGATCGACCGCATCGACATGAAGTCAGGTCTCTCTGCCTTCCCCCTAATCACCTTCCCTTCTTTTTCTGCTTTATTATTTTCTACTGTTTCGGTTTCGATCTGATGCTTATGTGCGACCACAATTTGTTCATCACGTGGGAGTCGATTTCTTGGTAGCTGAGTTTCTTGGGTAGAGACTAAAAGGGAAGAAA
Source organism: Stipa capillata (assembly GCA_019208055.1). NCBI lineage: Eukaryota > Viridiplantae > Streptophyta > Magnoliopsida > Poales > Poaceae > Stipa > Stipa capillata. The sequence continues at coordinate 33,266 of JAGXJF010001380.1, read as the reverse complement.
ATGAATTTACGGTGGATGGAGTGTAATTGTTACTTGATCCTGTCCATCCTCCGCAGTGTCTCAATAGAGTTTAGTAACTGGTTTTGATTGATTGCTGAATAATTGTGGACATATTTTGTTTCTTTAAGATATTTTATTGTGGTGCCAAGAATATGAGTATGAATCTTACTAGTATTAATCTTTTATGGGATGGGAACAATTAGTGTGATTGGAACAATTAGGATGTTTAGTTTCACCGATCTCTATCAGCTGTGCATTTGTAACATCTATACAGTGGACCACATATCTGCTCATATATGATGGTCCATGTCATGTAACCGCAGTTGCAAGCAATGTATGTATAGTAGGCAGCAAGATGTTTAAATGTTTACTCTGGCGCAGGAACTACCGAGGCAAGCATACATAGCTCCCCCCGGACCTCCTCAACTCCTGAAACACCCTCCATTCACTCTTCCGGCCATCACTCCCCTTCACTCGGCCATCATCTGTTTCATGATGCACTGTTCACTGTTGCCACTGCCAAAGCATGTTTTGCGGGGACTGATCATCATCATCACGCGATTCACGACATGCCATGCCATCAGTTCCATCATGCCATACCATGCCACGACTAGCAGTATAACCATGCCGTCCTCCCGTCATCAACATGACAACATGCTTATGTGTGCTGTCTCAATAAGCAATGTCTGAGGCTTGTTCTGTAAAAAATGGTGAAGCATGTTCCGTATCTCCAGTCGTACCTTATTACATTGGATATAAGCTGTACAACACCATGATTAGCTCTCATCATGAATGGAATCTACCAATAACCACATTAGCGCTCTCGATACCATCAGATCTGTGCAGGTGCAGTACTCTTCTGTTTTTATTAGGTTTGATTGAATGGGCTGATGTGTTGAGTTGCTTGCCCTAAAGGAAAATAGGAAATATAGTCGGCGAATAATGATTTGTGCAAGACACTGTTAATCTATCTTTTTTATGGTTCTTATTTGTGGGTTTACCTTTTTAGGATTTGCTTTTGTCTACTTTGAGGATGAGCGTGATGGTGACGATGCCATACGGGCACTTGATGGTTATCCCTTTGGCCCTGGCAGGCGCAGGCTTTCGGTGGAGTGGTCACGGGTAATTTCTCTCAATGTTCTTGTAACCCCACTAACCCTTAACAGTGCTTACATCTCATGTTAGGAGTGATTACTATTTGATTTAGGTGGTATTTGTGCCAATAATTTTTGCTTCAGTTCATTGCATAATTAGTCTTATTTCGTCGGGTGATTCCTGAACAGGGTGATCGTGGTACCAGACGTGATGACCGTGATGGCTATAGTAAACCACCTGTGAATACTAAGCCTACTAAGACATTGTTTGTCATTAACTTTGACCCAATCAACACAAGAGTCAGTGATCTTGAAAGGCATTTTGATCCTTTTGGGAAGATTTCAAATGTTCGGATAAGGAAGAACTTTGCTTTTGTGCAATTTGAAACACAGGAAGAAGCCACAAAAGCCCTAGAAGCTACTCACTCTACGTAAGTACCATTTTCACCTGTTCCTGAGTTTGTTGAATGAGCATAATTTGACTTCAATTGGCATATTGGTATTTGATTTAACTTTTTGATCTTATTTATGCTCTGCACTGTAAGATTTTTCAAGTTAATGGTTAAAGCCAATGGGGAATGGCACTGCCTATCATTGGTTTCTGTGCAGATTTGGTACAACAATGTCTCTCTAGTATAGGCTAGACTCATTGATAGAAGCACACAGCTCCTGTCCATTTCCCCTTCTTTCCCCTTCTTTTGAGGAATGTATTATATGCTGTTTCTGAAGCTTATGCGTAGCTGACAATATCTGTATGGTTTGGATTGTTTAAAATTAGTCTTGGTATCTAACCATGTACCTTATTGATTCTCTTTTCCCTCTGCAGGACATTATTGGACAGAGTGATTTCTGTTGAGTATGCCTTCAGGGATGATAGTGAACCAGGTGACAGGTATGACAGGCCAAGTAGAGGTGGCTATGGAAGGCAGGATGATAGTTCATATCGCCGTTCTGTCAGCCCAGTGTACCGAAGGTCACGACCTAGTCCTGACTATGGTCGTCCAAGGAGTCCTGCATATGGTTCATATGACAGGAGCAGGAGTCCTGTTCGTGATCGCTATCGAAGGTAGTGCACTTAGATTGTTTTTACTTGGTGTTCGTTAGGTTACACTACCATGCTTGACCATGTTATGGCAGAAGCAGTAGTCCTCTTGGCAAATGTTTTCATTAGGATGTAAGATATTTTCTAATGTTTGCTAAACCACTCGGTTTACCCTTCTCACTTTATTAGGCTGACTAGTGACTGCACTGTTTTTTGTGCGATAAACATATACTGCTGTTTCTTGTGCGATAAACATATACTGCTGTTTGCATTACCTGCTTCCCATATTGTTATGATTCACTTCTGAATCTAGTGGTTAGTCCCAGATCCTAACATCACTAAATGTTAATTAAGCCGAACTACTTTTGGTTGGTGATGGAGCTCATGTGTCACCAACGTTGTAGATTCCATCTTATAAGCATCAAGCATTCAATCCTTTGTTTGTTTGAAATTTCTGTTTCCTATTGTTTGATGAAATCTTTTTTGTATAATTGCAGCCGGTCTCCTGTCCTGCGATCAAGATCCCCTCTCACCAACAGAAGAGCTTACGACTGATAGAGTTATGTCGGTTATGGTAGTGAGGCGGCTTGCATCTGCCTTTCTAGCTCTAGCACTAGTAACAAGAACTTCTGTACCCGTACTTAAGCTTTTCATCTAGCTGACACGAAATCCCGTATTATGTATTTAAACCTGCACTTGAAGACCTGCTGTGTTCCTATGTCACAACATTTTCTTATGTGTTTGCCTCGTGATCTTTATTATTCTTAAGTCCTGTCAGCTTAGCCTTGAAAGTATGATTGGCTCTGTTTCTTATGCTCTGTTCGGAGTTTCGCTGGAAATGAAACATCCATTATTTTCGAACATAGGAATTCCATCGGCATTTGCTGGAATTTCATATGTAACAGTTCAATTCCTGCAAGTATACAAAGAACTCTTATGTTCCAAACAGGGCTTTGCAAATATGAGGTTTGCTACGCGATTGCTACAGTCATTCGTTCGAAACTCAAGCGCTGTTTCAAGGTATTGGAACTCTGCAAGTTTAGAAGAACGAAACAGAGATGTGTTATCCTGATTCCTGAGACGTATTTCACTTGATTAATGATCCAAAATTGGAGTCATTCTTCACCTGGAAATTGGCAAAGCTTCCAGTGATACGTCCTGATATATTAACGAAAAAAAATATGAATATTTCTCGTGATTTTACAAAGTAGACGCTAGTTTCTCTGTTGTATGAACTGGACAATTTGCTAAACACAATAGTGTGATATTGATATTCTTCTACCAATAGTCCCCACACGAGCAGGTGCCGTCGCTGAAATGGTGGAACCTCCTCACATCCCTCAGCACGATCTCCCGCCCAACCATCTTGGAGATGAACTTGGCTGCCTCATGGCAGTCGTTGCACACCCTCAGGTTCTTGGCCACCCTGATGGTGGCGCCCGGCGGCGCCTTGAGCAGCCCGAAGGCGATGGCGAGCTTCTCGCTGTGGTACCGGAGTATCGCCGCCTTCTCGCACTCGTCGATGTCGTGGAGCACGCACGACGTGTCCGGCACGTACCCCTCGCCCCGCATCCGCTCCCAGAGCTCGTCCATGTGCGCGTGCACCTGCGTGCTCTCCGGGTGCGTGGACTCGCCGGCCATGAACCGGTGGATCGCGCCGTCGAGCTCGATCCAGCTGCAGCCGGGTTCCTTGGTGACGCCCCGCTGCCGCATCCTGTTCCTCACCTCCACCGATTTTTCCCACAGGCCGGCCGCGGAGTAGATGTTGCAGAGCAGCACGTAGTGACTGGCCTCGCCGGGCTCCAGCTCGAACAGCCGCTCGGCGGCGATCTCGCCAAGCACGACGTTCCGGTGCAGCCGGCACGCCCCGAGCATGCTGCTCCACGCCGACACCTGGTGCTCGCCAGGCTCCATCGAGCTGATGATGTCGTATGCCTCGTCTAGCCTGCCTGCCCGGCCGAGGACGTCGACGACGCAGGCGTGGAGGTCCGGCGTGGGCTCGACGCCGTGGTCCCTCTTCATGCCGTGGAACAGCTCCAGGCCACGGTCCACCAAGCCGGAGTGGCTGCAGGCCGCCAGGGCGGCGATGAACGTGACCTCGTTGGGCCTCGCCTCGTCGCTCTCCACCATCCGGTCGAACAGCGCCATTGCCTCGCCGCCGAGCCCGTGCATCCCGTAGGCCATGATGAGGACATTCCAGGTGATGGCGTTCCTCCTCGGCAGCCGGTCGAACACCGCCCTCGATAGCGCCAGGCAACCGCACTTGGCGTACATGTCCACCAGCGCGCTGCCGACGGCCACGTCCGAGTCCAGCGCGCGTCTCACCGCGTACCCGTGGATCTCCTTGCCCCTCGCTGGCGCCGCCAGGATCGCGCATCCCGGGAGGAGCGTCATGAGGGTGATGTTGTTCGGCAGACACTGTCCGGCAACGTCGTCGCCTTCGACGGTATCATCTTCTACCATTGCTGCATCCGCAGTAGTTGATGTCAGCTGCATCTCCCTCACGAGCTGAAACGCATCGGCGATGTGGCCCTGCACGACGCAGCCGGTGATGAGAGTGTTCCAGGAGACCACGTCGCGGGGCTCGATCATGGCGAAGATCCTGCGCGCCACGTCCATCCTCCCGAGGCGCGCGTACATGTCCATGAGCGCGTTCTGCACGAACCGGTTGCCCGCCATGCCGCGCTTCACGACGTACCCGTGCACGGCCTCCTTGCCGGCGAACGCTACGGCGCGCGCGCACGCCGGGAGCACGCCGGCCATGGTGGTTTCGCTGGGCACGACGGCGTCCATCCGGGCGAAGAGCTCCAGGGCCTCCTCATCCATGCCGCCGGCCTGCGCGTACCCGCAGATCATGGCGTTCCACATCCCGAGCTGCCGGTCGGACTCCGGCACCATGTCGAACACCTGCCGCGCCTTCCCCACCTGCTCGTTGCTGGCGTACATGTCCACCAGCGCGCTCGCCACGAACGAGTTGGCGGAGAGCTCGCCGTCCTTGAGCACGTAGGCGTGCATCTCCCTGCCCACGGCGAGCATCTCCAGCCGCGAGCACGCCGGGAGCGCGCTCGCGAAGGTCACACCGTCGGGGCGCACGCCGCGCGCGACCATGTCGTAGAGCACCTCGACGGCCTCGCCGCACAGGCCGTTCTGCACGAGCAGGCTGATCATGGTGTTCCACGTGACGACGTCGCCGCCGCCGGGCGCCGCGCCGGCGGCGACGGCGGCGGTGGCGAAGAGCCTCTGCGCGTCGGCAACGAGGCCGAGGCGCGCGTACATGGAGAGCAGCGCATTGAAGGGGAAGCGCTCGCGTCCCTCGTCCAGGAACCCGTTCTTGAGCGCGAAGGCGTGGGCCTCGCGGCCGAGGCGGTGGTCGTCGGCGAGGTGGGAGCAGGCGAGAAGGACGCTAACGAGGGTGAAGGAGCTGACGGCGTGGCCCTCGTCGAGCATGGCGCGGAGGGCGGCGAGGGCGGGCTCCCAGCGGCGGAAGAGGCAGAGCGCGGAGATGAGGGAGTTGTAGGAGACGGCGTCGCGGAGGTCCAGCGGGGTGGCGGCGAAGAGGGCGAGCGCCGCGGGGAGGTCGCCGCAGCGGGCGTAGGCGGTGAGGAGGGCGTTGGCGACGGCGGGGGTGGGGCGGTGGAGGAGCGCGCGCCGGAGGGCGGCTGCGTGGAGGGCGCGGGCCGCGCGGGAGTCGCGGAGGGCCGCCGCGGACTTGATGGCCGGCGGGAGCGCGAAGTGGTCGAGCGGGGCGGAGGCCGACAGGGAGGAGAGCGCGCGGAGGGCGGCCGCGTGGTGGCCAGCGGCGGTGAGGGAGCGGATGGCGGTGGAGGTGGGTGGCTGGGGCGGCGGCGGGGTCGCCGGTGCGGTCACGGTGGCTGCCATGGAGGAGTGAGCTGAGGGGATTGGGAGTTCAGCTTGGGAGTGGGAGTGTGGAGTGTGGAGGGAAGCCTTCGAGAACTCGGATAAGCAGGTTAAAGCAAAAATCTTTTTCTTTTTCTTTGTGTGTATTCTCTTTTTTTCCCTTCAATTTTATTTGAAAATCCTACGAAATTTGTATGTTGCAGAAATCACAGGTGAAATGTCTGGGTGCAGATACGCAATATGATTTGATGATTTTGCGCCAAAAAAAAATGATTCCATGATACTTGTCGATTGTTTCGTGGAATCCCAGAGTTGAGACATATTTTGGAGCAGAAGCCGGTAGTTTGCTACGGATTAAAGATATCGTGCTATATGTTTGTAATATTTTTGAACTATGGTATTATTCGGTGTGTTCACAAAATTCATGTTAGAACTAGTGTTTTTGCAGAACAAAGTTAAATGGGTGATGGACAATCTAGTCTTAATCTCACCTGGTGGACGATCTAAGCCTTAATCTCAGCTGTTGTGGACAATTATCATGACTCATAAGTTGAACGTATCACCGTGACCAACTGATTTCTTTAGAGCAAAAATGTTGCAGTGGATCTCGTTTGCTTTGTAGATTGTTTAATCTTGCATCTGTTTGCGCCGTTGATCTAAATGGGTGCCATCAGTAAGCAAAGCGGAACGGGGAGGCGGCTGTGCCGGAGGTAGAAGAATGGAAAGAAAAGAAAAGACAAAAGGAGAAAAAAAATGCTTTTGCCCAAACTAAATGAATTAGCATAATACACAATACGCCAACTCCGAATAACTTAAATTAAACTCATCTTTTGGCCAAAAAAGCAGCAGCCGCAGAAAGAAAGGAAGGGCACTGAGAAACTCTGAAACCATGGATGCTACATTTCTTCCTTCCATTTTGCAGCATTGCTGTACACAGATAGTAGCAGATAGCCGCACATCATCTCATCCTAGTTGCTGTACAACAAGTGTACCAACACAAGTAGATAGACAGCTAATCTGACTGCAAAGCTGAACTCCTTGTAACACAAAAATGTGGCCAGGTCTAACTCAGCATGGTCACACCACGAGGCAAGCATGTCTAACTCAGCATGGTCACACCACGATGCAAATGCTTGCCCCCTGCATGCAAAGCTAGATCCAAGACATGCACCTTCGTTTACACCCTCAAACAAAGTATGGCACCCAACCAAAAATGTCACCACAGCGCAGTCGCTATTTTCCGCATTGTTTGCACATTCTTCTTCGCACCCGATTCCATCTCTTCCGTAATCCTTCAGACTCGACATCCCGGACTCGAAGGCTCTCATCTTCTCCCCAGCACGGCCCGCTCGAGCTTGATCTCTACATACCCATCGCGCTCAGTCACCGGGTGATCTGTCGACGACCGGGCAGCGAGGAGGCCAAGAAGGCCATCGACACGTTTGTGCAAGAATTAATGCGACGTCCATGCCCAGGAGCTCAAAGGACTCCAAGGTCCTCTTCCACACCGCAATGTCCTCGCGAGAAGAATTATTGCACGCGCTGATGCCGTCGGCAATGTTGGTGGTCTCCATGATCACTCCTCCAGCGAGCGTAAGGTTTATCTGTCTGAGCAGACGCCTGTGGAGGAACGACTTCCGGGCGCAGCAGAGCTCGTAGCACGTCTTGCGCAGGTGATCAGGCAGTTTGCAGTCGATGAACTCTAGTGCAGGTGATCGGGCAGTTTGCAGTCAATCAACACGCAATCCACGACAATGTTGAAGTTACTGAAACTTGTCACGTCGTCCAAGTCGATGTCTGAATCTGAAAATCTGATGCCGTCGTCTACTGCTTCTTCACTGGCTAGATTATTGCTATCAACGTCAGCTGCTTTGCTGCTGACTCTCGTAACCTCGGGTTCTCCTTAGACTTGACATTGTCATCATCGGAACTTTCTTCTTCTGTGCGATGGAACAAATCATATGATCCGGGATATTCAGTAGCTAGCTTATTTCCATGTACAATATATTAGGATGTGCAACATGAACAAGATAAACTTTTTGACTCACTCGATATGTTGTTTTCCATGGACAGACCGAGTGCTCCATCAGTTGTAGTGAACTTATTCTCTCTTAGTAAATACACCTGAAAAAACAGTAGTCAATAGCAATGAATTATTATGAAGGAATGATGGAGCAACTGACGAAACATTTGGGAAGCAGCACTCGCCTTAAATCTTGTTGATCTCACGAGTTGAAAGGCCACGGCATCGCCGACCTTAATACCATGCTGTATTGCAAACCTAGACACTTTGCATCATAGCTGTGCCCATCCTCATCTTCTAGTGCAATTATAACGTCATGCTTTGGAAGATGCTCTTTGCAGAAGTCAGATGGAAGACCCTGGGAGAGGAACACAGAAGTCAGATTCAGAGGAAGCAAAAATAAGCTAAATTAAGTGGTGAACACTAACACATTCAATTCGTCAAAAAGAGAAAAGCTAACACATTCAGGAAAGGTACATAGCGTGCATATACTTTGCTTATGAGACTTGCTCCAATGCTCGTTCTAAAGCTAAATTTCACAAATTTAGATGTGCCCTAAAATTTTGTAGTTTCCTCTTTTGGGAGATCATTTGCCTAGTAATTTGATCTTCTAATAGAAAAATGCAATCTGATTATTTCTTCAGCAGGAGTTTTCCTCCCGTTGTCTATTTGGGTCCACATGTTGTTCATAAGAAATAATTACCGAATTCTTCGGCATTGGACAAACATTCAAATAGCTAATAAGTAGAGATTTACCCCAAACAACATGCGATGGTAGCATACGCTTGGCGAAGCTACAGTCTTCTGCTGGTAATTTCGCCTTTACCTCCAAAGCTCTCGCCCAGGCAGAGCCACAGCTGACCTGAACACTATAATTTGTTTAAAGATTCAAGTGCATAAGCCGACAGGCTTGAGAACTTTTGATACACTTTACTCACAAGAAAACGAGAAAATTTGAAATACCTTGCACATTTCTTTTGACTGTTAACATCGGTTACCTGTTAAGTCACAACTTGCCCATTGCTCCCATAAGAGATTTTGAGTCAGCTATCCACATTCCAAAGTGTGACATACATATTGATATTCTTACACCCAATTATGGTATCATATTTTTTGAAAGAAAATGAGTGTGATATATGAACATGCGATTCTCTCAAGATTTGAACAACAAAAATGCCTTAAATGCAGTAATTTGAAATGTTTCCATGTAGGACCTTACCGTCAGCACAAAATCATCATCCTTGTTGCTCTCGCTACTGCTGCTGCTGTCAACCAACGCCATCTTCTGCTCCATCTTGCTCTTTGCAGACTGAGACCCTGCTGGCCTCCCTCTCCTCCTCTGAACATAACCAATCAAAGCAGAGCAACGAATTCAGTATCTGTTTATACATGTAATTGAAGATTGAATGAAGATCACCCGAACTATGAAGTTTTGGATGAGTCAAAATCTTTGAAGCATTATGAGCTCCTACATGAAAATATGAAGTTCTGTCAACCGATTCTAATTTTCCATGATATAGAAATGTTCACATCACATACAAAATACACGGATAGAATCAAGGAGTGTATCTTACTTTACAAGTGTTAGTGTGGCCAGTGCTAGTATTCTGGGCATTGTGTTTTTCATGGACGCCAGGGAGCTTTTCTTGCTCATTCTCCACACTCTCTGGCCTCACGATCTGCCATAATGAGGAAACCAAATATCAGAACGGTTAGATCGATAAGCTGTCAGAGACTTAACATAGAAGCACAACACATTCTACCATACATGCCAATAATATATCAGAAGTGATCTGTTCAGATTTAATTCATGTACCAGCCAAAAAAATTGAAAGACTTCTTATTTATGTGCGTGTGATATATGAACATGTACTCTGAAGCTTGGAACACAGAAGTGTCTTAAATGCAGCAGTGTGAGATGGTTCCATGAGGAAGGCCCTCACCGTCGGCTCAAAATCATCATCCTTGTCGCTCTTGCTGCTGCTGCTGCTCTGCTGCTGTCAGGCAAAGCGAGCCTTTGATGCACCGATGCCATCTTCTGGCCCATCTTGGTCTTGGCGGACTGGGAACCTGCTTGCCTACCTCTTCCTCTGAAAGTTAAGCAACCAACCAAAGCAGAGAAACGTTATGCTTTGTTAGTAGCAATACCTATAAAAGAAAACTCTCATCTTGCAATAAGCAGTAGCCAGTTCATCGAAGAGGAAACAAAATCTTCAGTGATCAAAAGACGGAAGGGGACTGGTCAATTAACGAAAGGCCGACAAAGCCTCCAATATTTTTACAGAACAGGCTAACGTGCAGACGGTGCAGTGGTATGTATGACTGTGGTGTGCGTAGGTTAGTGTACTCTCTTGAAAAAGAGAACAAAGAATCTAGGAAACATCAAATGTTTTATCATGATGAGGGGAAAAACGAGTTAAAGAATCAATAGTTCAACAATGGACGGGATAAAAATCTGCCCTAGCTGGATAATCCGAAAGAACAATGGGGATTTTCTCTTTCAAGAATCACGTTTTTCTGTTTAAGAATCACCTTCTCAGAAACTAGCATAAGAAAATGAACAAAAGAGAGGAATTGAGGAAAAGGTAAAACGGAGATATCAAGACATCCTAGTATACAATGTTCCGTTAATCGAAGGTTCAAGATAACTAGACGAATAAATGAAGGAAATAAAGAAGTAGATTATGACATGCGTGTGAGTTGGATTAGAGGAACTTGCTTTGAGGGACTCATCGATCGCCATTGACTGAGCGCTCGTGGGATCCTGGAGCGCCGATGTGTTGCAGAATGTGAAGAGGAAGGAAGGAAGGAAGGAGACAGGCTTGAGGGCTGGAGAAAGAACATACCAGTACTCGTGTAACGGAGCTACAGTGATTGACGGGCTTCGACGATATCGACGGGATTTCACAAAACAAATTCGAAAGACACAACATTTCCCAGAGGAGTAAATTTCATTACCAGGAAAGGTTCCTCGTGAACCCGTTAGCATAAGAGTTCACGCTGTTTGGAAGGAATAATTTTTAGTTGTATGCTATATCGTCTGTTAGTCATCTATTGCATATCTACCGAGTAAATTGCACTATCAGTCCAGGAATTTGGGAGATGGGAGCATCCTAGTCCAGGAACTCCAAAAATGTGCATATAGATCCTTAAAGTTGCTTAAGTGAAGCAAGTTTAGTCCAAATGAGGACAGCTCGGTCCGTCGGACCGACGTGGCGTGCTGATGTGGCTTGCATCGCGTTTTGGAGGGAAACTGAGCCGCACGTGCGATGCACGTGAGCCATAACTTCCCCGTGCTCAGCTTTTTCCCCCAAAATCCCAAATCCCTAGCCATTCCGCATCTCTCACACCAAATCGTGCCATGTTTAGTTCCGGTTCTTCATCTTGTAGATGGCGGAGGACGAAGCCTCATCTCCCGCTGGTCAACTACCCTTGCTGCGAGTTTAGGATGATCAAGGTCTTCATGTCGTTCACGAAAGACAACCCGGAGAAGGATTTTTATAAGTGCCCAAATCACCAGATGAACTATACTCATTTTTGTTCTTGGTTATCATCCAATTTCTTGTTGGAGTCTTGAAGCCTTCATTTATTTCTTTAGAAAAATAGTTCGGGTTGCAATTTCTGGATGTGGGAGAAGAGGTACAAGGCATATTTGGAGGGGATTGGCATTACCCCCATAATGGTGAGTCCGGATGGCATTGTGGCCACTACTGGACAAGGGGTAGGCATGGGTTTTTCTTCAGCTCTGCCAATGGTTGTAGATGCAAGAGGCACAACCATGCTTGAAGAAGGAAGAATAGATGCAAGGGACATGGCTTTTGCCTGAGGAAGCAAGAACAGATGCAAGGGCGACAACTTTGCTGGATGATGACGACACGAGAAAGAAGATAAAGCTCATTGTTAGTGTGCTTAAGGACATAAGAAACTTGCTCTTTTGTATTGTTGTTCTGGAGTCAATTAGGATGGCTAAATTTATGTTGTAAGTGGGTTGTCTAGGTCAAGTTGTATGGAATTACATCAACTTGTCTATATGAAGTTGACTAAGCTATGGATGGATGTTTTGTTGCTTTGAGGTACATAATCTGTGTTCACCTAAGTTTTGAAATGCTATCTAGCTATGGAGCAAGACATCATTGTCTTAGTAGATGAAATAACTGCAGTCTGCAGAAGTATCAGGCATAACATCAGACTAGTTTTTTGATGGATCTATTGTTCCATGCAAAACACAACAGCTAACATGTCCCAGGCATAAGAACATCTAAGTATTTTTAAGTGCATTACAGACATTGGCTTGACAACACAACTATAGTTTCCATTACAAAAGAAAGCTGAGATGGTAACCAAGCAAGTAAACTACGTCACTTAGGTTTGCTGAGAGGCTTGACTTTCTTATGGAGTTAATTTAATGCCAAATAGCAATTGGTAAGCTCTTGTGTGCTAGCTCCCCTCCTCCTGCTACAACCCCTTTCTCTATTGCCTCCCTTCCCCTACCACCACTTCTACCTCTAGCACCACCCCTTCCCCTGGCTCTGGCCCTTCCTTCTCTTGTAGCAGTTGTCATCCTGGGTGGTTGTATACTCTCTACTAGCAACAATAAAAGCACACTCTAGTTGTGCTCATGTTGTTGTGCTGATGTTTGGTTTATTTCTTCCTGACAAAATAGTAACAATCAACTCCCTGGTCTTACAGATGCAATGTATATAGGTATGAAAGAGCAAATGAACAACTTGGTACTTACTTCTGCCGTCAAAGTTGAGACCATTGTGGCACTCATCTGAGTGGAGTTGAATTCATCAGCCATTACTGGCTCTGGATTGATGTGCTGCATCAAAGAGAGTGCACATGTGACTATCATGTACAGACAACATGGAAATGGCTCACGAATCATTACCTCCAGGATACTTGGGTCATCATAGTCACCACATTAATCTAACTCCACCTTTCCTCTTCTTTGACTGCAATTTCTCCACAGCTTAAGAAGTGGACATCCTCCCCTATTGTGATCTGCCAGGTTGCAGTGGCTGCATTGCATCTGCACTCCATGTCTGCTGAGCCTGGTGCCACCATCTAACTCAATAAGTTGCTTCCTCCTACTCTTCGTGGGCCTACCAGCCTTCTTGTTATACACAGAGACTTCACTTCTTCTCCATTCATCTTCTCCCAGTACATTTTATCTCTTAGTGGCCATATGTTAGAACCATAAGCCTCCATGTAGGTCTTGACTGAGTAGCATGAGGACACCATATCCTCAGATTTGATTCTCTCATGCCTAAACAGTTGCCATCTTCTACAGTCACATCTCCTAACTGTGGTGTCAACTACATATGACTTCTCCCTTTTAGTGACTTAGTGACTTGGAACACACCACAGCCAGCTGGCATACAAAGCAAATGTTGGCATGATCAACATTTTTTCTGTAACTTGGTCTTTATCTTGGGGCAAATGGAACCAGACCATTTCTCTAAGGCCTCTCTTTGCTTGGTATAGAACCTGTTCATAAGTTGGCATCTTATCTTCTCCATCATACTAAGAATAGGGAGTCCTCTTGCATCTAGTATGTATCTGTGCACATATGCAGTTAGTATACATAGTGTTCTGAATCTAGAAAGAACAAGCAGGAGAGAAAGCTTATTATTGAAGACTTCACAATTGTTGTTCAAGAGAATGTCACACTTGGAGAATTCATTAAAGAAAGCCCTGACCCAGTTGTTTGGAGGCTTCTCTTCTAGCCATTCATATGCTGATTTGCTTGCCTTCTTCATCTTTCCATGTTCAACTCTCAGTCAGGAATGGTAGTAGAACTTGCATAGGCCCAAAGGATGTTCTTCAGAGCTTCCACTTTGTGACTTGTATGAAATTTTTTATATAAGTGCCTCACACATAATCTGTGTTCTGAATCTGGAAATTCCTCCTTGACTGTATTGATTAGGCCTTGCACAAGATTACCACCCAGATAAAGTTATAGAACCATTGGAAAGATAACAAGACAACTGATTTGTACCTTCTGCTTGTCTGACATGATGGTAAAAGGGTTTGTGTTCAGTAATCCAGATCTTTTTTTAGCATGTCAAAGAACCATTTCCAAGTGCTCTTGCATTCTACCTCAACTACGACCATAGCAATTGGAAATATACAGTCAGTTGGGTCCATTCCCACAGCAGTGAGCAATTGACCCCCAAACTTTGTCTTTATATGGCATCCATCAAAGCAAATAATGGTCTGCATCCTCTCATAAACCCTCTCTTTCATGAATCCAGTGCAAAGTACATTGTGCTGAAACAACCTTGTTGCAAGTGCAGATATAGTGAACTTCCTGGATTACTTGTCCTTAGGTCTTGAGCATAGACCCAAATTCTGTTGTACTGATGGATCTCATCTCCATGTATCTCTCTAAGTGCATGTCTTCTAGCTCTACCAAGCTTGAACCTACTAGGAACCATGTAGTACTCTCTTTGAACAACTTTGGAGAAGACATTGAGTGACATCTTCTCATCATCTCTAAAATATTCTATATACTTCTTGGCAAGATACCTGGCTGTCAAGTCCTTTATCTCCCATTCCCTATGGCAAGTGTGGGTGCTAACATAGTTCTTCGCAAGCAAGCTCTTTGATCTGCTATCTTCCCTTACATATAATTTCCATGGACATCCTTCAGCACAATGAGACTCAACCCTTTTCTTTTCATTTTTGGATTTCTTGATGGCAACTCTATTTCTAATGTTGTACTCTGCTATGGCAGCTCTAAGATCCTCAACTGAAGCAAACACCATCCCTATTTTGAACTCAGAGCTATTATATCAGTTTTAGGATTGAAACTTTGAACTTCAACTTCATATTGTCTTCATCTGAGTCTGGAAGATCTAGTTCTTCATCATCTGGCAGAGGATCACCACATTCGGGCTCATCCACTTTCCTGCCCTTACTACGGAGCATACCATCATCCACATCATCATCTACATTTTCTTCAAAAAGATCATCATCGCCCTGGTCTACTTCATAGTCACTGTCTTTGAAGTTTTCATCAGGATCTTCATCTGAAGAGTTTTCACCAGGATCTTCATCTGAAGTCTGCCCATTTTTCTTTGGGCTCTCATGCATGCATAGAATTTTGGCAACTTCTCCTTGGGATTCGATTCCAAAACTACTACTTTCCTTGGGCTGATGACTTTGGGCAAATCTTGTGCCCCATCAACTAGTACATCGTCCCATTGATTTGTTGCAATCATGTTGATGCGAACCGCTGGGTTCCCGATCTTCACGTCGTAGGATTATGGATAACTAGCCCGTGAAGCTTGATGAATGACACCGTCAACCACCGTCTTGATTACGGCAGCCTATGACACTTCATTCAACCAACAACATGCTTCGGCCCTTGTCTACTCGCTAACATGGAGCAAACACGTAAAAGCAATCGCAAAGCAACCGCGAGAACAACGGAGAAGCAAATCTCAGATAACTTCCTTTCCTTTAGGTGGTGGAATTCTCTCACACACAAGGAGCAAAAGTTCTATTTCTAGATATTCAAACTCCACATATTACATATGGAGTTTTAGGTCGGTGCTACAGTAAGCTGGTGCTATAGTACGGCGGTCAAACAAAGTGGCTACAAAAATCCAAATTGGATTTTACTGCCTTAGCCAACAAGTTACTAAGAAATATCTTCATAGACCAATTTTTGATGCCTCTTTGTATTGATCAACATGTAGCTAGTTGTGTGCATGTCTCTTATTCTTCTTGGTCTCCTCCTTTCCCTTCAACGATTCTTCTCCATTGAACCTAAGTAGACAAAATGTTGAAGCATTAGGTAGTAGCCAATTCTCATCATGGTTGAAATATTCTTTAAGGAGAAGATTCACTTGTTGAGCGATTTGTCGAGTCCTTGCTCGTATCATTGGTCCTTTCGGAGTTTCTTCACTTGATGAGGATGGGGGTAGGTCATTGTTAGGGCCATTCTCATCACATGTTTACATGGTCTAGGTATAGAATAAGAGTTTTGTTCTCTACTACGCACGAGATCATCCTATTTGTGTTGGCATCCCACTAAATTGGCAACAATCCCTCACAAACATCTCTACCAGGCAAGCACCAGTATACCCTCAACGAATCAGATTTTGCATATCCTAACTGAGTGACAAAATCTTCAATCCACAACAGAGACCATGTGTCAACCTCGCAGTAATCAAACCAATCCACCTTTCCATCCAAGTATTTTCTTTTCTGCCCAAACCACAAAAAAACCCACCATGGTGGACCTCCAAAGTGAACTCGTCATCAATTTTCCTACGGCGCGTTTGTGCAACAACAAAACGCTTATAATTTGTGCAGCAACAAACCACACAAACCCTAAAACTTAATCTTTGCAACTATTAAAATCCCTAATCCCTACATTGCATCGGTGGCAAACCCTAAGCCAAGATAAATGAGAACATATACATGGAAATAAACCACATGACGACCACAACTCCAAGATCCAAATGTCCAAATGCCCCGTTTAACCCTATGTGAACCCAATCCATATGGCTGGAGAGATGAACTCACCATAAAATGGAGGGCCCTCTCCTGGTTCTCGCCGCCATGGTGCCATCGCTGTCGAGCCGACGATCCCCGGAGGCGACGACCCGAATAGTCAACAATCACCGCCGTCTAGTCGCACCACCACTATCGCAGCCTTCCTCTCCTCGGCTAGGTCACTCAAACAAGAGGGCTGGGTCGCTCAAATGAGAATGGCTCTATTTTGGGGGGAAAACTGAGCACAGGGAAGGAGCCGCGCCTCTTCATATGGCTCACGTGCATCGCACGTGCGGCTCAGTTTCCCTCCAAAACGCAACGCAAGCCACATCAGTATGCCATGTCGGCCGAGGGACCGAGCTGTCCTCATTTGGACTATACTTGCTTCACTTAAGCAACTTTTAAGGTCCCAAATGCACGCTTTCAGAGTTCCTGGACTAGGATGCTCCCACCTCCCAAGTTCCTGGACTAATGGTGTAATTTACTCCATATCTACCACATTGCTGTATTGATTGATAATGGTCTATTTAATATTTTCGTTTAAGTTTTTGTCCACTATATATTCGTATAATACATATTTTGATAGTCAGTTATCCCAAATACGTCTATTATATTTTTTTAGTTATCTTCTACTGTAGTTTTCTCCATCCGGGCATTTCAGCCTACTTCTCATGTTGCTTGCAAAAGATAGTGGTGAAATAAAAAGTAAAAGATGGTGAGAAAATACAATAGAATAAACAATGGAGATTCCTCGTTAGAAGGCGGGTACAAAAACAATAAATACCAACCAGAAAAATAAAGTAATAAAGAGAAATATATTGAGAGAGAAAAAGAGCAAAATCAAAAAAGATAAACAATAACTCTTTTGAACCGACTCTCTGTTTTCTCGACTGTTAATTTGGAAAACGGCTAGCTAAAAAGCATTTCCTATGGGCTACTTTGTACCATAGGAATCAAAAAATACACAAATAAAAACATATAGAATTGTGATGTCATAGCATGATAAGTAATAAGCCACTAGAGTTGCTTGGAAGAGGGTTTAGATACTATACAGAGGAGTTGCTTGGAAGAGGGTTTAGATACTATACAAGAGAAATGTAGGAATCTTGAGATTATATGTTACTTGACTGGAGAAAGAAGAGAGAGAAATACATTGGGACTCTCGTAAAAAATCTTCCACGAGGTTAGAGGGTTTCGTCCAAAATATATATAGGAAAAATTCCTATCATATGAAATCTTTTGAAGCAATGGTATAATCAAAATGACATGTTTAGTTAAATTTTTCTTAGGATTGCAATCCGCCACTTTTTTTCCTCTAACATTCCTCTACTGTAAAGAGAGCCTAATTACATCTCTCATCTAGAAAAAGAGATGGTTGAAGACTCTTCATTCAAAAGAAACAAATATGCCACAAGATCGTTTAACTTTATTGGCACATGTCGACTTTGTCACAGAATTTTAAATCCAAAAGTTCTATCCATGCACCGAGAGGAAAAAGACAATATTCACCTCATGTGGAAGAGGCATCTCCCGTCTCTGAAGCATAGGTACGAGAAATAGGGATAACAGAAAGATAAAGAAATACATAGGAACAAAGTTGTAAAATTTTGGTTGATTTTTCGGTCGAAATCAAACGGTGACGATTAGCAAACGGAGAAATTCGATCGATTGCCCGCCTCAATACTCACACTGAGCTGATGGAGTACCTTCACCTTTGGCCCCTAATAAATCAGCTACACTTAACCCCTGAGCAGTCGGACTCCATTGCTTGGACCTGGACCAATAACGATATTTACTCTTCGGCTTCTGCTTACGCCATGCAGTTCTCGGGATCTTGCCCAAGGTTTTCGTCCAAAAAGATCTGGACAGCGCATGCTGAGCCGAAGTGCCGCCTATTCTCCTGGCTTGTCGTCTAGGGCAGGATTCTCACGGCAGACATGTTGGCACTGCGAGAATGGCCCCACGATCCTATCTGCCAACTATGCCTTCGGGATTTTGAAACTGTTTCTCACCTCTTAAAGGACTGTTTGTTCACCATTGCCGTGTGGAGCCGGGTGCACGCAGCCTCAAACGACACATTCCTGAGAAATGTCCCACCCGCCTTGTTCCCCTTAGTCTCCGATTAGTGGGACGCTATGCTGGTCGGGACGGGACAGGAGCTCAGGCGGATCCGTAGTGGGAGATTCCTCTACACAATCTGGAATGTGTGGAAGGAGCGCAACCGACGTATTTTTACCAGCTACCGTCTCACCTTCATTGAAGTGGCTTACCGAGCCACGAGGACAACTCCCAGTGGACAAGGACTTTTACCCCAGAAGGACAAAGATTGCTATCTTCCGGCGAGTAGTTTTCTTATTTTTCTCCATCAGGTTTTGGCATGTTTTCCCCTATTCAATTTTGTAAAAATATGTCCCCCTCTTTTTATTATTTTTATATTTTCTTAAAATAAATAGGCAGAGCTCTTGCCGTTTGCTCGAAAAAAGAAAAGAAATGTATATACGTCCTTTGACAATGTTCCTGTTGGAACGACAGCGAAGAGAGCTCCTCCCCGCCCAGATCCGATCCTCACCCACCTTACTCCAAGAACGTTCACGCGCCCAGCGGCGACTATGGCCGTGGGCGGCGACGCGGCGAGCATGGTGGCGGTGGGCCTGGTGTGGGGGCGCCACCAACGCCCTGATGCGCCGTGGCGCGCTCGTCTGGGACCGCCGCTCCCGCTCCCGCCCCGCCTCCTCCGGCGGCGCCGGCGCCGCGGTCCGGCGGTGGGCCGACCTCCTCCTGACGTGGCAGTACTCGGCGCCGTTCCTCGCCAACCTCTCCGCCTCCGCCACATTCTTCAGGCTCCTCGGCGACGCCCCCATCTCCGTCGCCGTGCCGTCACCAACGCCACCACCTTCGCCGCCACCGCCGTAGCCGCCGCGCTCCTAGGGGAGGGCACCCGCGCCGCCCCCGCCGCGCTCGGCACCGCGCTCATCGTCGTCGGCGTCTGGGTCTGCATCTCATAGCTAGTCCGTCTGCTAATTCAAGAGCTGAATTGCTCTGTTCGCTGGCTGCAGTGAAAGAAAATATTCTCATGTTTGTTCAGCTTGCTAGTGATTCTTTGCAGAATTCGTACTTCAAAATCACGATCTTTTTGTACAAACCGTACCTGTTAGTATTTGGATTGCAAAACAACAAGATCATTAGTTGATTTCAGGCTAGATTCCTCGCAAACTCAGTAAATTGGGTGTTTAGAGATACTGTACTGAGTTATGATTTGTTTCACCGAAAATTTGAAGTACGAGTTTACTGAATGAACACCCCTTGTTGGACAGTAACCCACTTTGAGGTTCTGGTTCATGGCTTCAGTTTATCTCAACGGAATCGTACCCATTTTCTGTGTTGTCTGATTCGCGGCATGATTTGTGCTCTTTCTTCTACTGGTTCCTCTTCCTATGCTGGTTCCTTTTCCTATGGCATTGATTTGTCCTAGGGTCTGGTCCAGGAAGGTTTAAGGTTCAAGAAGAGGTGCGTGTGTGTTTTCTTTGATAGCGGACGTGTATGTTTACATAACAGAGGAGGAACCTTTCCCGGCCTATCAGCATGACACAAGCTAGCGTGTGCGTCGGTGTTGGAAGAGAGATGTATTGTGCGCCCTCTCTCCCACCCCCACACACACAACGTAGGGAAGTCTGGTGGGCGGCGACAGTGAGCAAGTGGATGCTGTCGTGGGTGGGAGAAGATGAGGGCTTTGAGTACGTAACGGACAATGACGAGGCGCTGGGTAGATGCGGCGATGGTATCATTAGAGACGGAGGAGGAGAACAGGGCGGTGGCAGCAATGAGGAGACTGTGGCGGGGTGTTGGACTTAGCTTGGCGGCGGGAGGTGGAAGCGGATCTAGCAACAGTAACATCGGAGACGGGTGAAATGGGCGCCACAAAGGAGGAGAAGGAGGCAGTGACGTTCATTGAGGAGAGAGGCACTCGGGGTGTGCGAGTGGTGTTTTAGGGTTGAAAGAGAGAATGATAGATGGAGATCCGATGATAGAAATTTAAATTATCCACAAAAAAGAGACAAATATATGATAAAATATTGGAAAACTTGATCATTTCAGTGGACAAAATATGTTTCTTGTTAAATATGCACGATTTTGTAACGGTGATGGACCAATTACTTTGTCATTTTACATGAGATCTAAACTACATTAGAATTCTTTCAAATTTATATGAATAGGCCATTATATGGAAATGTCTTATAATTCATGTGATCTCATTTTTACGATATAAAGGGTCCCTACAGGAATAATTCCTATTACTTAAAAACCCTGCGGTATCTCTTTAAAATCGACCCTCAGGACCCTTACGACCCTGTGTTTTAAAGAAGCCTTTAGTATCCTGAAGAGCAACTAATATAAATTTTTTTTTGTTACGTTGATATATACAATCAATGCAAGATGGACGCTCGAGAGTCATGAGAATTTTTGATTTTTTTAACAACATCGACACAAGATTCAACTAGTATCCACAATAAGAAGAATTGTTATTTATTCTCCACGTGTGCATCAAATTCGGATTTCAGATTTTGTGAGATGGTTGATACGTTGATGTTGTCCAATGTTTCTGTACTTTTCTGCAAATGGCTTTCGAAAGCGTATTTTGTATAGTACGCCATGTGCTTTGCTTTCACTAGTAGCACGCTAGCACTAGGTTTTGCGCACAAAAATCAACAAAAAAGATCTCTCCACTTCGTTTGTGTTCAACCAACCGAAGCGAGCGGAGCGGCGAGCGGCGAGCGGCGAGCGGCGAGCGGCGGAGGAAGGAAGAAGAAGGAAGAGATGGCGTCGTCGGCGGCGGTGGCGGGGGAGGAGACGGTGAGGGCGTCGCATATCCTGATCAAGCACGAGGGCTCACGCCGCAAGTCCTCCTGGAAGGACCCCGAGGGCCGGGTCATCTCCGCCACCACCCGCGCCGACGCCGCCGCCCGCCTCGGGGGGCTTCGCGACCAGATCCTCTCCGGCCGCGGCTCCTTCGCCGACCTCGCCGCGCAGCACTCCGACTGCTCCTCCGCCCGCCGCGGCGGCGACCTAGGTACCCCATGGCTCTCTTTTGCTCTCGCCTGCGCTCTGGTGTGTGGCTAGATTTGGACGTCCTGCTGCTAGGATCCAGTGGTTACGCATAGCGATCGATCCATTCGGGTTCTTGATTCGCTGCATCCGTTCGATTCTTGCTTGATTCATGGGGACTCGGTAGAAAATAAGTGAAGAAACAGATCCTCTGATGTGAAATATATGATCTAAGCTTTGTGGGGGCATTCTTGCCAACCGAACTTGAACCCAGGGGAGATCAATTAGGGTTTTGCGCTGATCGGCTCAGCTAGCTGTGATGTTATCATTAGATGATTGGTTGCTGCGATTCCTTATCTTTTAGTCATTGCAGAGAAAATAGTTCGTCCTACCATGCTGTAATGAAATTGGGTTCAAGACTGAGATAGAACATCGGGCTAGCTGCTGTGGTATCATGCATTTATAGCACTTCAAGGATTATTAATGTGCACATCATGTGTAATAGATATTTTCTAACATGGGCAAGGGCCAGGAATGTATTTAGGATGGGTCATGAGTGATGGAAGGTGTCTCACTAATCAATAGGATTAGTGTTTATGGGGTTAACTTGAGGTCCTAGGAGGCCGCACTTCTGAGTGAGAAACTGTTATATGAAGAAAAAATAAAACTGCCGTTCCTGCTGCCGCGGCAGCAGTGCGGCAGGGTGACGGTGCTGCAGCCTGCTGCTGCGGCAGCGGAAACAGCCGTTTCTGCCGTCGCAGCAGCCGTGCGGAATGGTAACGCTGCCCGGTGCTGCCGCGGCAAAATATCAGTTAGCATGTTTTAATGGCATTCCTTGCTGGCATGTCTAGCATGAAAGGGCGAACGTCCTCCCACTGCCTCTAATTTGTTGGTGATCCCAGTTGCAATTTATGAGTGGATGCAATTTGTAGAGGTTACATTATACAGGATGTGCACCAAGCATGTGTCATGTTGTGTAGGGAAGATATCCTAGTTTGATACAAAACAGTGTATTGCTGGTATCCTAGTTTGATACAAAACAGTGTATTGCTGGTGACAGTGTGCAGGTAGAAATATAGCAGCTGAAGGATTATTAGCTAGGTAAAATTAAGAGAGATGGTAATGGACAGAGTTCAACTAAAAGTGCATAAACATTTTTGAAGATTTTTAGCTTATCTTAAAAACCGGGATGTTAATATTGGATTGGGCGTCGCAGTTTGTTCCTTCCGTTAGATCTTTGGTGTTAAGTGTCTATCAGAGATAAGTTGTTTGGAATTGTTTCATAGTATCAATTGTGATCTCTTCCATCTGCATGTCCCCATGTGTTTGCCTGTGCATGTTCTGCAGTACCTCATCATTATGTTTTGACATTCCATAGTGCAAGTACATCATGCTCTTTACTTGTCTGCCGCTGGAATATATTCATTCTATGTAATGTGATAAAGAGAATCCCTTTACGATATGACATGCTATGAGTCTATGACATTGCCTTCCTTACTCTTGTGCATTCCCATTTCGAGTGACTTATGTGAGATTGGTCCTCCAAGAAGAGATTTGGGTTTTATCACAACTCACAAGTTTGAAGAAGCCTGAAGTGAAAATTGTTGTGTTAACTAATTACTTTCAAGAAGTGCGAAGCGAAAGTTGTACTGAACTCACAAGTTTGAGAAGCATATAAGTTTGCCTTCTCGTGTTGCAAGGGGGACTGATATCAGTGTGCATCTCTTGCATTGGTGGCGTGTAAGGTTCACTGAAAAGTTTGTACTCTTTGCTGATTAGGAGTGAAGAGTCACTACCATGACCCTGCAACCATCACGATATTGTTTTTTCACATTTTATGCACTCGATTGCTAATCCAATCTTTTCAGAATTACATTATGATTTTCTTGCATAGAATTCTTGTTTGCACCAGAAACATGTGCTGTCACTGCTGATTGCACCTCTTCACGATTCAGATTGGTTTTATCTCGCAATCCTTGATAGGTACCTTTGGGAGGAGGCAGATGCAGAAGCCCTTCGAAGACGCCACATTTGCTCTCAAGGTTGGTGAGATCAGTGATATCGTCGACACTGAAAGTGGGGTTCACATCATCCTGCGGACTGCTTAAGGATAAGCGTGCATCGTCACCTGTGGCTTTCTTCTATGGCCTGTGCCTTTTCTTTCTGGCAGCCTCAAACTTGAATGAAGAATGTCTTGTATCGTCTCACGTTTGCTACAATCATTTGAGCTCGTTGCATACATCAGGGTCAACGTTTGAGCTTTTAACGTCTGGTTGATCAGGAAATGCTCCTTTTTTTTTCCTCGTTCCGTTTGTGATAAATCAATTTCAAACAAATGGCATGCACCATTAAATGACTCATAAGATTCGAGAGAGCCTCTAGATAGACTGAGAGACATCGGTATGCTTTGTAGCACGTGGAATCATCATAAAGGCTTTAAAAGATAAGATGGAGCCCAAGATAATTACTTGGTTGTATATAAAGCTACTTTATTCATTTTTATTTATATTTCATTTCAATAAATACCCTTACAGTAGAAAGCAAGAAAAAACTAGCAAACCACAAAATCCAAGAAAAATTCTAAAAGCTCCTAAAGAAATCTTCTGCCTACCCTTGTCGCTCGTCTACAATTTATTATTATTTTAGATTAAAAAAACATTACCAAAGGCCCACAAGGAATGAATCTTGTGTCTCATGTCTCCGGTTTTTTGTAACAAGCTCCATCCAATGGTTTATTTTCTTGTTTTGGTACAACTGCAAACTTCTTTCTTAATTTAGTAACAAGCTCATTTCTTTTCTTCCCCTCTCTTTTCCAAATCACCAAAGTTTGGATACAAGTCATAGGACAAGTGATGTGACTATTGTCTTCCTGTAAAAAAAAATTGGACATGTTGGATGCACTAGCATCTTTTCACCATTAAAAAAAAATTTCAACATTTATACAATATGCATTTACCATATCACAAACCTTTAAATTCAAATTTGATAAGAAACAACAAAAACAAATCAAACAATAAATAATAACAACGTGTGACTATTCACTTCAAATTTAAATTTAGTATTATCTGTAACCGAGTTTGTCTTTTTTTGTTTCTCAATCTACGAATCAAATTTGGATTTAAAATTTTGTGGCATCATAGATGCATTTTCTTTCTATATCATAAATTTTTAAAGAATTTTTCATAACTTTTTTCAGGTGCACTAGTACACCATAACATGCCCCCAAAAAAGCAAGCTGAGTCAAGAACCAATGCGTTGAACTTGAACCCAGAATAGCCTATCTATGTTCGCTGATTCGACTCAGAAAGAGAATCCAAGCAAGTAAACAATTGTATGTGTTTTCCCTTTGACCAGGCATGACAACATTTAGCCGGCATTGTACTTCGTCCATCACATGTTGATTTTGCATTATGAGAATTGTGCTGGCTTGTAATTAGCAGCGTCCTGTATTCTTCAAATAAAACATGCAATCATCATTTAGACTAAAAATCATCATGTTATTCCACCACATGATGGGTCCGAGTAACCATTATCAGTCAGTATGGAGCTCAGAGGTCGACACAAACTGTGAAGTGATGCAATCCCATGTGTTGCCAAGTTCCTGATGTGAATTGTGATGAACAGTGCTTGGCTGCCATTTTAACCATTTTCTGCGCGATCGTAGGCATTGGACTTGTGCTTTGGTGCGAAGATAAATCCTTCTGGAACTTTTCCAAGCAACATCTCCGAGATCCTTACCCGTGTACATAGACAAGATACATCAGCTTCCCAGTCATGTAAGTGGTTCATCCAGCACTAGAAAAAGAGGACGGCTTACCCAGTCAGCAGCTGAATCAGAGGCCATTAGGGTTTCAAGGTCATCACTACCATAGTAGCTTGGGGGCCTCCAATTCAATCGTTGTGGTACGACGTCCAACAGCCCGACCGGAATGTACTGGCACGTGTAACTTAGCCATTCTAGTAAGAAATGACGTGTTGTCTCCACACCTGAAAACTTTCGGTACAAGATTATTCTTTGCAAGATAATTTGGTTTCACATTGAAAGTTTCAGTGCAGTCAGAAAAACTAAACAATGGCAGTCATAATTCATGAATTGATACTGTTTAACTTCCACTTACACTTCCCGCAAAAAAACCCACATTCCACTCCACAAAACTCAGCGTCTTAGCATCTGCAGAGATGAGAGAACTTACCTTTGGAATCAGAGCCCCAATGTTCGAGAGCAAAACGCACAAAATCTTTAAGAATACTGAACCTCTCACCAGAGGTAATATCCCAGTCCTTCTGTTCTTTTATCTCAGTAAATATCCAAGGCTGTCAAGTCAATCATCATGCATTAGCACCACATCAATGAATCAATTACACATAAAAGGCATGCCCACATAGACTTGGTATTCTTGAGGGAACAACAGCATGCATTATTCACTAAAAGTGTCAATGAACAACAGCGGGGCATATTATAAGCAACATAAAATGTATGCCTACGTTACTGGAATAGTGGCACAAACTTAAGATTTTGATGTTATTTGTGGTATTATTAGCAGGAGCAGGTATCTGTTACTTCCTGTCCATGTAAGCCAATGGTTCTTAATCCTACCCATGCAAATAGGGTGCATGGATTGTTGTGGTGGTGATCAGTTAGACTAATCAATCAAACAGCCAGGCATGTAGTAAAGACATACATAGAGGTTATCAACCTAGTAAGCATCACACAAACACCAAATATACAGAAATGTTAGGCACCTACTAGTTTTGAAGTAATAATAAGTTTGCATGTCTCCTCAAGAATTACTAGGATTACATGCTCGAATTTACTTTGTCTATAAGTATCGACTCAATGCAAGCATGCACTGGAACTACGTAAAAAGCTCTCAGTGTAAAACTACAACTTTCAATAACTATGTAAACAGTCTGATGCAAAGTCAGCAGCCATTTGGCAGCTTGTTCAGACAGGGACCAAATGGACACATTTTAAAAAGAAGTGGCATCTGGTTTTTTGAGACCGTAAGGAGAGGGAGCATTGCGAAATATTCGTGGAAGAAGAGTGACCATAACCTGTGCGCAGCTGTGTTGTTCTCCCTTCTGATCTTGAACACTCTTGCATCTGCATGCCTTGTATATGCAAAGAACCGATGAAGATTAGGTGAGATAGACCAATACCTTGGATGGTTCACTAGATCTTTTTTGCTGTTGCTTGTACAAGAACCTGAGAGTCAGTGAGGAAGTTGGGCTGTTGAACTCCCATCGCATCTCGTACTTGCACCGCCAACTCCATAGCCTACGCTTCTGCCTGAAGAGCAGAATCTGCCATTGAAGAAGCTTCTATAAAGATGATCTGCTTGTGCTCCTCCTTAATCTAGTGCATGAGAATACCTAGTCCAGCTTTGCTTTTGGGACCTCCAAACAGAGTAGAGGAAGCAACAGGTTTTCTCCAAGCTGCATCTGCATAAATATTGGGTCCATCCTTTAGTCTGTTCCTGTCAATGTTAGTAAAAGAAAAATTCTGAGTAGATCGCTGTCCCTTCTGATCTTGACCGTATCAAAGAGGAAGTCGATCGGTTGGTGAAAGCCGGGTTTATTCGGCCGTGTAGGTATGCCGAGTGGATCTCTAATATTGTGCCGGTCGAGAAGAAAAACACTGGTAAAATTAGAGTATGCATCGACTTTAGGGATCTAAATAAGGCTACTCCTAAAGATGAATATCCCATGCCAATAGCCAACATGTTAATAAACGACTATTCGGGGCACAAGGTAATTAGCTTTTTAGATGGCAATGCCGGGTACAATCAAATCTTTATGGCCGAAGAAGACATGTTTAAAACTGCTTTTCGTCGCCCTAGTTTCGTCGGGTTGTTTGAGTGGGTTGTCATGACGTTCGGTTTGAAGAATGCCGGCGCCACATACAACACGTCATGAACTTGATTTTTCACTATCTTTTGGGCATTGTGGTAGAAGTATACATTGATGACGTCGTTATTAAGTTAGATGGATTTGATCATCATTTAGCCGACTTGCAATTAGCCTTTGAAAGAATGCGTCGGTATGGGTTGAAAATGAATCCACTCAAGTGTGCTTTTGGAGTGTCGGCTGGCAAGTTCTTAAGGTTCATAATTCATGAACATGGCATAGAAGTTGACCCCAAGAAGGTAGAAGCCATTAGGAAGTTAGAAGAACCCATATGCAAAAAGGATGTGCAGAGTCTATTAGGAAAAATAAATTACTTAAGACGATTTATATCTAACCTGGCGGGGAAGATTGAATCGTTTGTCCCTTTACTTCGGCTAAAGCACGAAACCGAGTTCACTTGGGGGGCAGAGCAGCGAGATGCTTTCAATAACATTAAGAGATACTTGTCGAGTCCTCCGGTGCTTCGAGCACCCAAGTCGGGCGTACCGTTCCGATTATATATTGCTGCGCAAGACAAAGTGATCGGCGCGGTGCTGACTCAAGAGATCGACAAGAAGGAATGCACTATCGCATATATAAGTCGCCGTTTGTTCGACACCGAAAGTCGGTACGTGTTCATTGAGAAGTTATGCTTATCTTTATTCTATGCATGTACCAAGTTTCGGTATTATCTGCTTTCGAGTACTTGTGTGGTAGCTTGCCAAGTCAACGTGGTCAAATATATGTTGCAACAACCGATTCTTAGCGGTAGGATTGGGAAATGGGCTTATGCATTAATATAGTACGATCTGATATATGAGTCGTTGCGCTCTATGAAAGGTCAAGTCATCGCCGACTTCATTGTCGATCATAGGGTTAAAAATGAAGAGGATATTAACTATGTTAGCATGTGCCCATGGAAGCTTTATTTTGATGGATCGGTTTGTAGAAGCGGGCAAGGTATTGGCAATGTTTTAATTTCACCAAACAATGTTGTTTATGAAGCATCGGGCTGACTAGAATATCCTTGCACTAATAACCAGGCAGAGTATGAAGCACTGTTGTTTGGTTTACAGAACTTGGTAGATATGGGCGTGAAAGACATAGATGCTTTTGGCGATTCACTGCTAGTAGTTCAGCAAGTTGACGAAGAGTTTCAGTGCTTTGATGGATTGCTGAATAATTATTTAGACCGATGTTTAGACATAATCAAGTCCCTAGATACTTTCACTATCAGCCATGTGCCTAGGGAAGATAATTCTAGAGCTAATTTTCTAGCACAGCAAGCATCCGGAAATCAAGTCGGCAGAGGAACATTCTTTATATCAAAGGAACCGATGCTAGCTGCTGTTAGAGGCAAGGCCGACTTGTTGGAAGTCGAAGCCGACTTGCTTAGAAGCGGTACCGACTCGGTGGGCACTAGTTCAGTACAAGAACCACAAGTAGCCGAGTCGGCGGGCAACTTAGAATTTAATGATTGGAGAGTACCTCTAGCTAGTTATTTGAAGGATCCGAGTCAGACCAGAGATAGAAAAATTCGGCGGCAAGCTATCAAATACACTTTGCTGAATGACGAGTTGTATCGCCGAACGATAGATGGGATACTATTGAAGTGTTTAGGTCCTGATCAATCAAGAGTAGCTATGGGGGAAGTACACGAAGGAATATGTGGAACACATCAGTCGCCCCCTAAGATGCAATGGTTATTGAAAAGAGCTGGTTTCCATTGGCCGACGATGTTAGAAGATTGTTTTCGATACTATAGAGGATGTGAAGCATGCCAGAAATTCAGAAATGTGCAATTGGCACCCGCGGCTATGATGAACCCTATTATAAAGCCATGGCCGTTTAGAGGATGGGGCTTAGACTTCATTGGTCAGATACATCCTGCTTCTTCTAAGGGTCACCGCTTCGTTCTTGTGGCTACAGATTACTTTACTAAATGGACTGAAGCAGTTCTGCTAAGGAATATGACCCATAAGGAGGTAATTAGTTTTGTTCTAGAACACATCATTCACAGGTTCGGTATTCCTCAAACCCTGACGACTGATCAGGGTGCTTCTTTTATGTCTCACCAATTTAGTGAGTTTGCCGAGTCCTTTGGAGTCAGATTGCTGAACTCGTCGCCTTATTATGCCCAAACCAATGGACAGGCCGAGTCTAGCAATAAAACTTTGATAAGCTTATAAAGAAGAAAATTGAAGAACATCCGAGAAGGTGGCATGAAGTACTTTCGGAAGCCCTGTGGGCTCATCGAATATCCAGGCATGGGGCAACCCGAGTGACGCCGTACGATTTGGTGTATGGACAGGAAGTAGTGCTACCCATGGAGGTTAACTTGCAAGCTCTTAGAGTAGTTAGACAAAATGATTTGTCGGCTGAAGATTACAACCGTTTGATGATGGACAGAATAGATGATGTCTCAGAAGAGATATTGAAGGCATTACGGGAGATTAAAAAAGAGAAGTTGAGAGTAGCTAAGGCTTACAATAAAAGGGTGAAAGAGAAATCGTTTAGATAGGAGACTTGGTATGGAAGACGATTTTACCTGTTGGAACCAGAAGTAATAAATTCGGCAAATGGTCGCCGAGTTGGGAAGGCCCGTATAGAGTTTTAGAGATTGTTCCTGGAAATTCCTATTTTGTGCAAACTCTGCAGGGAGAAAGTCTACCTAAAGCTCTCAATGGGAAATATCTGAAGAAGTATTATCCGAGTGTGTGGCAAGAGGCTTGACAACCCTACGGCCGATATATCCTTTAGAAATATCGTCCTAAGCAAATGACGTGGCTCGCAGTATTTTTGGTAAATGCAATTATACCAAAAACAGGGGGGCATGTGTTTATAGCGTAATTTGGCTTTAGGGTTTATTCAGTTGGCCAAATTAATTTTACCATTGGAGGTTAAGATAATGGACTAACAAGCTGTGGATTTAGTGTTAAACTCTTAATGCAGGCTTGACTATTTCAGCACCGAGTGGCTTACGCCATCAAGTAACGAGCAGTACCTCCAGGCACCAAGCATTGGTGGGCCCAAGTACTCGCATCCCGAGTACCGGTGATGCCGAGTGCTCACGTCCCCTAGTACCGAACACTGGCGTCCCCGAGCACCATCGCGCCCGAGTACCGAGTGCTCGTTCCCGAGTACTGGTGTTCCCGAGTGCCAGCGCGCCCGAGTACCGAGTACTCGCACTCCCGAGTACTGGTGTTCCCAAGTACTAGCGACCCCGAGTACCCGAGTCCCCGAGAAGGTCCAAGCCGGATTCCGAGTGACTGGAGCCGAGTCCTTCTTAGCAGAACCAAGTCACAGCGCTACCGAGTTGATCCGCGGATGGCTTGATACGACGAGTCATCTACCTCCAAGACTTATACAACGCTAGAGACTTCGACTTGGAGGACAAGAAACCGCGGGTGGTCGTGGAAGGAAGGTTAATCTTGGATTCGGAAAGATACTCGGGTTATATGGAAAGATATCTCGTACGCAAGAAGGGGTCCTGATCATGGTGGTCAAATTACTTAAAGAGAAAGGAGAGTCATATGTACATTAGAATCAGGATCCATTAGGAAAGGAAAGTTGTATCTCTGTATTCAATTAGGATCAGGAGTCCCGATCTCCTACGGAAAGACCAGCCGCCCTATAAATATGTAAAGGGTGACGGCCGATTGAAATCATCCAACAATCGACACAAATCAATCTATTACCTTTACCTTTTACCTTTTCGTTCGTAGCAGTAGACCTTTGCCATTTTGCGCCGGAAAGCGGTCGTTTCTTCTTCACGAAAGCAAGAAGATCTTTGTTGCTTTGCTCGGAAAGCAATCGTTCGTCGTACACGAAAGTACGATAGTTATCACAATTGGCGACTCCACTTATCTAGGTGTTCCGCGGATCGATTTTCGTGCGAACAGAAGGCTCGAAGATTCGAAGATTAGGGTTTAGACGTTGCATAGGTAGAAATCTTCATCTTGTAATTTTCTTTTCCTTCTTCTTTATTCCTTTTGTAAACTTTAATCCTTGTATCATGATATTTGCACAATGTTGTATTAATACATGGTATTATTCATTAAATTAATAGAGTTTCAATTTCAAATTCATATTTGAACGTATGCGAATAATGAATGACATGAGTCGCATGTATGCCATGAATGCACATCAAATTTCCCCCCTCTCTCAACCTGACTTCCGATGTAACTCACGATGATCCCAGGTAGAATTAGGTCAACTAGGCAACACGAGTCGATCGACTTCCACCTCACATCTCTCTCGACTACTCTAAAACTAGGTGTAATACCCATTGCACCCTACGATTAGGTTTTGCATTCATCCATGCGTACATGCCATCATCCCCGCACCCACCTTGCATAAACTTAAATGTGCAAAGATTATATTTTATAGAATATATATACATATCTCATTCTTGGTGGTTAGTTTAGCAAACACCAATCAACTTATTTGGTTTATCAACCATCAAACCTTACTAATAGGAGGTGGAGGAAATCAGTGACCCCCTTAGTAGATCACCATGCCATCCCCTCTCCCAAAATTTCATCCGAAGCCATCAAGTCCTGCTAACTCAATTGAAGAATTGAAGTCAAATTGCAAAAGGGCTGAACTGTAATTAGATGATTAGACAATGTTCCTATGGGTGAAAAGTTGCAAAAGTTTATAATTAGCTATGAAAGTGCAGAATCTAGCCACATATGAATTTCTAGAATTTTTGGAAATGTCTAGAGCCTAGCTACAGTTCAAACTCACTTTTGGACCATATTTGAATTTGAATTCAAAATCTGGTCAAACAAATTCCAAATGACCTCAAAATTTTACTGTAGGTTCTGCGGGCCGAGGCCTTTTGGGCTGCCTTCGGCCGGCCCACCAGCCCTAAAACCCGCCTTGTCCCCTCCGTCTTTCCGCCTCCCCCTCTGGAAAACGCCCACGGTGTTTTGCGCGTCCCCTCTCCCCTGCCATGCGGGTCCCGCCCGTCAGGCCACCCCTTCCACGTCGCCGCCGCCGGTACACCATGGAGGGCGGCGGAGCCACCACGGCATCCTGACCGCGCCGCCCCTTTTAAAGCCCCCGTTCGGACCGCCCCTCTTCTCCCCGCAAACCCTAACCTGTCTTCCCCTCTCACCGGTGCTCGCAAGCCTCGCGCCGCCGCTTTCTTCTTCGCGTCCGGCCGACCTCCGGTGAGAAATTCCGCCGCCCCCGGTGAACCTCCGGCTCCTCTTCCGAGCTCCCGAGCATGCCTGTTTCCTCGCTCACCTTTCCCTCTCCTCCATTTTTCAGGTCCAAGCCCGGAAGGCCTCCGTCGTCTTCTTCTTCTCCGCACACGGTTGCAACTCCGGCGAGCTCGCGTAGCTCGCTCCGGTCCTCCGCTCACTCCATTTTTCCTGCCCCAAGCTCCCTCTCCTCCTTCCTCATCTTTCCCCCTCCTCCATTCTACAGACCGGTGCCTGGAAGCCCATCGCCGGCGTCACCCGAAGCACTCCGCCGCCGGCCACCGTTGCGAGCTTCATCCCGGCCCTCTCCGCCTCCCCACGACCACGCATCAATCTCAGGGTGAGCTGCCGGTGCCCCCGCCTCCTTTCCCCGGTCCCGCCATGCCTCTTCGCACCCCCGGAGCTTCTCCGGTGAACCTCCGGCAAAGAGCGCCGCCGTCCAAGCCTTCAGACCATGTGAGAGAGAGAGGATGAGAGAGGGAGTGAGAGTGAGCCGACGTGGCAGCTCCTGGTTGGCTAACCGAGCCCAGTCAGCACTGCCACAGGGGCCCCACTCGTCAGCTAGGCGTGGGTAGAGTTTGGGTGGGCTGCGGTGCGTGTCG
>JAGXJF010001379.1:0-10233 GCA_019208055.1 Stipa capillata | reverse complement strand
CAAGCACATTGCCATGCGAGATCTTCCCGGTTCCGCTGTCGCTCCAACTACTGCCAGGATCGGCGTCCCCACTAGCCAACCTCCCCGAGCTCCATCTGCTCGTCTCGAACGTCGCCGCTACCAGAGATGCTGCCATCGGCCGCCGGTAAGCTGCGGTGAACATCTATACCCCCTGGTTTCTCTCTCTCTCCTACCCCGGTAACTCGAATGTCACATCTGCTAAAGTAATGGTTAGAAATCGCTTAGCAGTAACGATTCATCGACAGCCTGACCCCACCAACAATTTAAGTGGAAGCGTAAAATGTTGTTTTATGTTTTCTCTCTCAGGAGGTGTATTTTCCTCCTACCCTCTGCCTGGAGCCATGTTTAAGTTGCAAAAAGCGTATTCCCCAAGTGCGCCTTGAACATCACCCCTTTAAACCTAATTTCTGCTAAAAAGTGAACACCCTCTGTATAATGAAGCTTTGACCAACGATTTCTACATAAATGTTCATCCAAATAATTTCATTTTTTTTCCTAAATTCCTAAAAATTTCATAAGCTTTCAACCAGTACCACTTTTGGAATTTTTAAATTTATTTGAAATTTTAGATTTAAATTTGAACCTTAAGTAATTCATAATATGGAGCATATATACTTTGTAAAATAGGTTCAGGGCACTTCAACCAAACTTCTACAATGTTTTCAAACACTTTATATACTTTGGTCCCAACTATATTTGGAAATCCAAAATATTTACTTTGAAATCTATGGAGCATGTGATAATCAAAAATATATCTCAAAAATCTTAAGGTAAATTAGGGTAATCTTGCATGTATTTCTACAACATTTATTTAGGCTTAGAAAATATTTTCAACCATTTCCATACCTTCTGTATCACCTAGAGTTGCAAACCCAAAAGCTTTTGGATAATAATAATGGGACCATCTTTAAGCTAACATCTTTTCAAATGAATATCCTTAGTCATATTCACCCAAAACCTTATCGATAAAAATTATAAGATATTTTGATATAAATTAGATCCTTTGTTTTCAGATTAGATTTGAGACATAAAATATTTCCATACTAGCATAATAAAAGATAAAGGAAATCCTATCTTTTCAATATACCTCAAAATTTAATATCTAGTGCAATATTAACCAAAATCCTCTCAAGTTAACTTTATAAAATCTTACAAAAGTATTAGCTAACTAAATATGTCATGGATGTGTAAGTTGTACCATCCTCTTGGCTTTATTTGGATTTCTTGGGATTTACCCACATCGTTGATTTATTCGAGGTATGTTAACATGTAGTTGTCGACGTACCGGTATCTCACCTAGAGGAGTTGTCATACGAAGATCAAGACCAAGACTAGCTAATATTGCCAGGCAAGCTATCCCCACTATGATCATGTTGAATCTCATATGTGCCGAAACTTAAATATGTTTTTTGAAATCTTGCATGCTATGTGGATATCACAGCTACTTTATGCTAGACTTAGCTACGCCCTATAGATGCATATGACATAGGTTCAATGAAATGTATTCCTCGTAATCCCTAGCTTTACTCACTAGTCATGGTAGCACTAGCGATTATTTAGGCCTATAGGTTGTAAGCTATGGCTGAGACCCGCAATAGCAAATTCAAATTTTCAGTAGAAGTTATGAATCACTCGACAATATTTTGTCCGAGGAGCATCTTGAAAATGGTTTTACAACAAAACCCCAAAATAAAATATAAATAAAAAGGGAGATGATTTAGATCCGAGTGGGAAATGTAAGCCAGTGTTTGGGGAATATTTATGTAGATGAGAGAGCCTGTTGTAGCATGGCTATACTAGCATGTTGTAGCATGACTATACTAGCCTGTTGTAGTAGAGCCATGGTAACATGAAGTGGCTTCGTGCTCAGATCAACCAAGGACCGAATCTAAGTGCCGCTCGCGCAAGTTCATATTGTTCGTCCACATGCCCTAAATGGGAAGGGCTTGACCCATTACTTCATTTAGAACTAGCGTACGAACCTGTAGGAGATAGGTGGCATGTGCAGATGAAGTTGCAGTTGCAGCTTGTGTAGAGAGGTTTTCCCCCATTGTAGCGTGAGGTTATACTCGAAAAAAAGGTGGATCACTGCTCTATTTGTAACATAGTAGCAGATTCAAACTAGAGATGGTTAGTCCATCTAGCAGGTTCATCGTTAGGGCTACACGGAAGAAAAGTCTCATTGTGACATCCCTGTCGGTACACCTCATGAAGTGTACTCATCAAGTCTTAGCAACAGGAGATAATCACATCCTGTGGGTAAAGCCATATAACCTTTGTAGAGTGTTAAAATCTATTCAAATAGCTGCGTCCACGGTCATGGACACAACTTGGTCAGGCCAAACATTGGTTAGAATGTGTTTTACCCGAAATGCAATTCTGAAATTGGTTACGAAAAGCTGAAATTAGAATAACCTTCAAAAATCCATAACAACTGCATACAAAATCCAAATTAATTGATTTTTGCTTTGTTAGTTTTCTTTTGACATGTAGAATTTAATGGTATACTTCTTATCCATGTTAACCTGCTATGAAATTTTGAAATGTCCAAAATTTCCTTAATCACCTAGTATCGAAATATGATCCTTAAGAACTCTTTCTCAACTATGAAAATAGCAAAGATTATACCAGATAGTGACTTAACCAGTATTCCATGCTCTGAATTCCTAATACCTCTGGTATATCATTTCATGTTATTAATTTGATGCATGACTAAATGGAAGCCTAATATTGATATATACATCTTTGGAAAATCATAACTCAAACCCTGGAGCTCCGATTTTGACAAAATCAATTGCGTTAGTTTCATACAGTGATTCTCTACATGTTAGGGTGTATACCATGCATTTTTGGATCTTTATAGTTGCTGATTTTAATAAAAATAATCTTTTGATTGCCTTATTTTGGTGTTTCGGGATTCGATTTTGGATAGAACCGAGCAGCAAGGAGTATTCTGAGGTTGAATATTTTGAGGATCCAGATCAAACCTAGCAAGGCAATTTTACAGAAAGCTCGTAAAGATTCCCTTAATTCTTTTTATGCCATGCTATTGATTGAGATGAAATGCTTGATTGTATTGTTGCGATAATGACATGTCTTGTGATGGTGAAATCACTAGCATGGTTAAGGTTCAATTGTGTTATGAGATCAGCGAAGATTTGTTAATTGGACTAATGATCTATGGAATCTCTAATGGTGAGATGTGAGAGCAGGGGTTCTGTCACCTACTGATGGATCGCTGAATGGGGTGAACGTAGGCACCACAGCTATTCAGTCGATGCCGGTGTCATAGGGCTTTACCCTTCACCCACGTAGGGAGACTTAGCGAGATGTCCGGATAGTCGGGGTCGGCCAACGTCGAACTAACGGATTTTTGGAAGTGCTCCCTTGGTCAAACCTTAATTGGTTTGCTCAGAGCAGATGATATAGCTTTTATGAGCTATCATTAAATCACCCCAAGCTTGATTGACTTTTTGTGATGACTTGTGGATGAGTATGATTGTTTTCTCATACTTATTCAAATCTGAAATTGAATTTGTACATGTTGAATGTGCATGTAAATGTGGTCATGTTGTATACATATTGGTATTGTTTTATCAAGTATGTTCATGGCATGTTTACATTATTGTTGATATGCAATATTAGTGTTTCATTCTTGCTAATAGCTTTGCGGAAATTAAATTGGGATGAGCCTACAAATGTAGCTTGCAAGTACAAAAGTACTTACGGAATTCAATTCTGAAACTTGTTGCAGGTGATCCTAGTATCGATGAGTACTACGATGCTGAGAATGCTGAAAACGACGCTTATCATTGATTTATCCTTCACGGTCGAAATGTTGTGGGTTTTCTATCTTCAAATGGAGATGGGTGGGCTACCATCTCATGGTTCTACTTTTGGTTTATTGCTATTTTTAAACTTCAAAGACTTGAGAACAACCTTCGAGTTGTGACTTATGAGGTAGTCTATGTATCCCCTTAAATCCTCCTTATTAGAGTTTGAACTATGATATGAAGTTGTTAATTGTGATCATTCCATATATCGTGCGTGAATGGTTCAAGTATATGGAATCGATCGTAAAGAAGTAATGTCTTCTCTTGATGTTCATTTTGTGAAGTATTCTCGGTTGAGTGACCCACTAGCTAAGATGCAGTGCCGGCTAGGCAGGGTGTGGACAATCGTACCGGGCTTTCGAGTGACCCACTAGCCTTCGGGCTAGATTAGGGTGTGGGTGCGATTGTTGGGCTCCTCCGGGATTACTTTGCTTAGTGGGCTTGAGAGCAGCATAACTTCTTTACCGGATCTTGAATTCATTTTCAGCTTCTTTTGCGATAATTGTGTCCATGCCTAGCTTAACCAACCGTGAATGCATACGATGTCTGGTAAGCGTATGGTGGGTTGGTCAGATGTCGGATTGTCCAGCAGTGAAGGCATACGACGTTTGGTAAGCGTATGATGTGCTGGGCGGTTTCTCGGGTATTCGGACCTCGTATCGCAGCTAGAGGTGGTTATGAACATGGGATCCTGACAGAGAAGTGTGTCAAGAGATAGTTTCGTAACCTCCGACTTCGATTCCGGGACTTACAAGATTCCTTGAGAACTTGAGATTCTTACGTCTTCTTCCAACAAAATGTTTTAAAACCAAATCACTTTCATCCGAGATCACATGTACACTCATCTACTACTCTTATCTATCTATTTCACGTGATAAGATGAGTTCCGAGAGTCGTTAGAGCAATGATGAGTCAAAGACCAGCCTTCCCTATTCACCTCAAATAAATGATCCCTCCTAGGAGAGAGATAGATTCGTATGGAAGGAGAGACCAAAGCCATGTCCATAGGCTCCTAGTCCACAAGTGAGAGAGAGGAAATTACCTCTAGAATCTATAGAGGTTCTACAACGGATGAAGATACCCTCCAAGGGACAAAAAGCTATCAAGACCATCGATCGTCTTCCCCTTCCTGACGATGAGGATGAGGATGTTGATGATGAGGATGCGGAGTTTGAGTCTCCTAAATCCAAAAAAGCAAGGTTGGTGTTAGGAACCCAAATTCACCGTCAACCCCACTATGATGCGAAGTTTGAAAACTCGAGTAATCGTCCAATATACCCTACGCTCACCACAATGTCGT
The DNA here is from genome assembly GCA_019208055.1 of Stipa capillata. Classification (NCBI taxonomy): domain Eukaryota; kingdom Viridiplantae; phylum Streptophyta; class Magnoliopsida; order Poales; family Poaceae; genus Stipa; species Stipa capillata. The sequence goes on along the minus strand of JAGXJF010001379.1, from coordinate 5,079 downwards.
ACGCACTCATTGTTGGATGATCCAACACCTGACCAATCCATCATACGATTACCACATGTCGTATGCGCTCACGGTTGGTCAAGCTGGGCAACCAATACCGCTCTCAAGTTCATTAAGAAAAGTAGAATCGGAGGATCCTGACAACCCTACCCTCACCCTGTCCTAGCCCTAGGGCTAGTGGGTCACTCGAAAGCCCGGTACGATTGCCCACACCCTGCCTAGCCGGTACAACATCTCAGCTAGCGGGTCACTCAACCGAAATTACTTCACAAAATGAAACGAGGAAGTAAGCATTACTTCTTTACAACCATTCCATATACTTCAAACATTCGCACATGTTATATGGAAGGCCACATTAACAACTTGCATATCTCAAGTCAAACTCTCCAAGGTATTACAAGATACATAAGTTCATCTCTTACCCTAGGGAAGTTATACAACACATAAGGGACGACTTGAAGGTCGTTTACAAGCTTTTAAATTTCAAAAGCAGCAGTGGAAGAAAAGTTAAAACCCATGAGATGGCAACCTAACCATCTCTAGAAGAAACACATAACCCACAACTAAGACCGTGAAGGATAAACTACAACTAGACGTCAACATTGGGGTTTTCTGCATCATAGTACTCACCGAGGCTAGGATCACCTGCAACAAGTTAGGAATTGAATTCTCTAAGTACTTTTGTACTTGCAAGATACATTTGTAGGCTTATCCCTATTTAATTTCAGCATAGCAAATGATCGGAATGAAATACTAAGCATGCATACAATTCTAGCAAGTTAAACATGACATGAAAGTACATGATAAAACAATATCAACATGTATACATCATGACTAGGAAAATTTTCAGTTTTGAAACCATAGATATTCAACCAATAATTCTATTTCAACCCAACCAATTCGAGTCAACCAAGCTTGAGTTCATTTATTGAATAACCAAACAAGGCTATTTCATGTGTTCTGAGCAAACCGAACAAGGTTTGACCAAGGGAAGTACTTCCGAAATGCCATTAGTTCGAGATTGGCCAACCCCGACTAACCGACATCCTGTTAAGTCTTCCACCATGGGTGACAGGTAAAGCCCTATGACACCATATCGACTAGACGACTTTGGTGCTTACCGTCACCTTGCCCAGCCATCCATCTGTAGGTGATAGTACCCCGGCTCTCACACCATTAAGGTTCCGTATTGAATTAGTCCAACTAAAAGATCACCGCTGATCTCATAACACATCGAATCCTAATCATGCTAGTGATTATCCCATCACAAGCCATTTCAAAATCACATTCATACAACCTAGCATTTCATCTCAATCATATAGCATAGCATGAAATAAATCGTATGAATCTTAGTGAGCTTTTTGTGTGCTTGCCTTGCCGGGATTAATAGGGTTCACAAAGTGTTTGGCTTCGGAATACTCCTCATTGCTCGGCTCTACCAAATACTATTGCCAGAACAACAAAAAGAAATGATAAAAGAACTTTAATCAAACTAATAACCACAAAGGTCCAAATATGAATGAAATGCATTCTAATATGTAGAAGATGAGTAAACGAAGCTAATGCAAGATTTCTTCGAATTCGGAATTATAGAGTAAGAGTTATGCAATTTAAAGGTTCATGTTGCGGATTTAGGGTTTCATTGTATCATGTACGATCTAATATATTGGAAAGGTATCTAGGGAAGCTAATAAGAACAGGGTACAACATATATTCTAAGGCAGTTCTGGATACCCTGTATGTTACTTTTAGAGCTAACTTGCATTTCTTAGAAATCATATTTTAGCATTAGAGCTTCAAGGGCATTTCAGGTATTTTCAAAATTTTCCAGCAATGTAACATAGATGAAAAGTATATGATAAAATTTTACGGATTAAAAGAAGGGTTACAAAAAAAGAAGCACTCCACTTGGTGTTCATATGGATTTGATATCATTTTTCAAAGTTAAGTTCATTTTTTGCCATTCTGTCATTTTTCTCAGTAAAATTGAAATGAGCTAAGACTTTGGCTACTCAGGTGAGAGCTAGCCTTGCAGACTAACGAGGGGAACCTACGGGTCCTTCTCATTTTCTTTACCATTTCTTTTAGTTTCCTGAGTTAATTCGGTAGGGTCTAGTAGTCAGTTGCACATAGCCATTAAATCATTGTTTAACAGAAAATCGAGCAACACAGTCCACCTGTCATGCACTGAGTAACCACTAACCTAACTAACTTAACAATTGAGATCCACTTGACAGGTCATCATTGGCTCGACGCCGATGAGCCCACGTGTTTCGAGTGGGGGGTGGCAAGCACACCAGCGCTATACTGCACCATTTTATATGAAATTTGGTATGGTTTTGCCAAATAAATACCTTTTTGCATATTACATTTCTGCCCTATTTGATTTTTTTAAGAAATGCCCCCACTTTTAATATCAAACTAAGTTCAAAATTTTTGAAAAACTTGTGGAGGGTCATTTTTAAGGTATTTGAGACCCATGAATATATTAGAGGAGGTTTTAGTTGACATTATTTTCCAGGGTTATTAAAGTTGGCTCTATGTCCAATTTTGGGTTTCGAGTTTAAGCAAAATTTTAGTTAACCTAAATGATGGAATGAGATGTAAGGTCCAGCTTCATTACATAAGGAATTTCGTAGGTCCTATTACATGCTTAACAAAAATGGCAGAGGCAGCCAAGGGATACAGCTACAGTAGCAGTTGAAAAATCGTCACCCCTCCACTTTGCAGAAACACAAAGTGGAGGGCACAATGGCAGGGGGATCTCTCTCGACCTCAATCCAAGAAGGCAAACCACCAACCTGACGTTCTTTGACAAGACGATGAACAAGATGTTCCACCACACCATTGCTCCTCATGTTAGTGATGCTAGCTTCATCAGGAGCTTTGAGAGAGATCTTCTCATGCACATGGTCAAAGGAGAAGAAATCCTCATATCTGACCATATCTTACATTTCATGAGGTTAGCCAGCACATATCATACTCACCCTTTGCCATAGGCAGCATACATTCAGACCTTGATCAATCAGATGGTGGAAAAAATGTTTCACTGTGAGGTCAAGCATCTTGATTACAAGCCTAAAAAGGCAAAGATTGATTCCTTCTCTCAAGCAAATATTAACCTCAATAAACTTAATATGTTCATTTGCATTAAACTGAATATGTGCATGTGCCAAGACAATGAACAAGACAGATCCTAAGATATACAGAGAGCTCTTCACACGTTAACCTCAATATATGCATTTGTCAAACCAATTTCATGGAGTGCAACCTTAAGGATGAGCTCACTTCATATCATAGGAAGCAAAACAACACTCTATAGATCTAAAATCAAAGCTTTAATCGGCTTGTCATCAATCAACAAAAAGAGGGAGATTGAAAGTCCATCTTGGCCCCCATTAGTGGGTTTTGATGATTAGTGAGAAAGCGGTTAAGCGACTACTACGTGCATCAAGTGTGATCAGGTGTTTAGTCTCAAAAGCTGTGATGAAACTAGTGCCGATGACCGCTAAAGAGTTCTAAGGAAAGAAGGTCGAAGAGATAAAGATTAAGTACAATTTTCTAGCTCTTTATGTGGTTCAACAAATCACATTGAGTTTAGCAAAAGCCGTACTATTAAGGGGGGTTGATATCTGAAAGCTGGTGAGAGTGCCTTTCTAATGCTTAGCTAGGATTTACTTTCCAAAATAAAGAGGCCTCTAAAATCTCTACTTACACACCTTTTATTGAAATGTAGGAATGTCCGAGATTGATGTCGGCACATCCAAGTTTCACCTCTGTGTGAAGAGTCAGAGAACTCTGAGCTTCTAAGTTACCATTCATATATGATTTTCTACATGTCAGAACATCCAAGATTTTTCGGAACCTTCGACTTTCGGTTCTGTACACACTGGAGTTGCTAGAGTTTTCTTGGAGTCTTCGAGATCTATTTCACTTATCTTTTAAAATCTCAGAATGTCTGAGTCCATTGTCAGAAGCTTCAAGAATGAGTTATGTTCACCTAATTTGAGGTCCTTTGATCTCAAAAATTCCAAGTGTAATGTCGAAACTTCTAGGAATCTGTTTTGACCACGCCTTGCCAAGGCCATTCATAATCCTGTTGTGCTTTAAAAGTCAGAACCTCTGGTTTGTTGCTGGAAGTTTTGAGATCAGTTCTAGACATGCAGTATAGACGTTGCTTTCAAATGTCAGAACCTTTGAGTTCTATTTCGAAAGTTTTATGTTCTATCTTGGAAGTTGTGAGTTATGTGCGTGCACTGACGGCTAGTTTTTGAGGGTTGGCTATATATAGCCCAAGCCTCTTTACACGCCTAACTCTTTGTAAAAACCATTTCTTTGCTCTCCTCGGTACTACTCCACATTTTCCTCAAGCTCAAATTATGATTCTTGTGAGGAAATCTTTGAGAGATAAATTGACTCATATTGGAGCATCAAGTAAGAGTTCATCTCCTAGCCGAACAGATTGAAGTCAGTTACTCTTGGATATTGGCATCTTCTAGATGGTTAGAAGTCTCTTGGAGCCTTCAAGGATTGTGAAGCGCCTCAAGATGTTTATGAGGGTTTTGAGTTTGCCTACCACAAGGTGAAAAGTTCCCATAAGAGAATCGTTGGATCAAGCTTTCTAAACAGACGTAGAGCCTAACTTCAATAACAAATCATTGTCTCATACTTGGTTGTTTCCTTACACTTCTACATATTTGTTTTCCTACTTTTTTTAATCACTAATATGCTAGGTTTTCTTTAGAACTGCTTAATGTTTTAGAATACTTGTGTAAAAAATATTTTTATCATAATTTTGCTAATCTCCTATTTACCCCTCCTAGTCAATACCCTAGATCCTTTTGGTCAGCGCCAACCGCTATGAAGTGACCATCAATTTCTAACAAGAGCATGATTATACATATTGCCCAAGGATAAAATTGTTGCTTCACATGGTATGGTTGAGACCGTTAATTAATTTTAAGTATGACTCATTCTTCTTAAGATTTTTAGTTAGGATTTGAATTTTCTTACTAGTGAAGTTTAGCATCTTTCCACTTACTGTGCTAACTTTGCTAACGCCACTAGTACAAACAACGT